>JAPYZD010003837.1:0-12291 GCA_030522725.1 Ichneumoninae sp. B BG-2022a
AAATCAACGATTACTTAAAAATCTGAAAAAATTCATACGTATTCAGAAAAATAAACGAATCATTTTCATTAAAAAAAAGTTTTGTTGCCGGGTAATTTGATAACCAATTAATTTTTTTATGAATTTGTTAATAATATTTTGCAATTATTATTATGCAAAATTAATCTTCTCAGTACCTTTAGTATCCATGATTTTTTTCAGATTTTTACACCATCAAGAAGTACTTGCAATTTACTCTTATTGTTGTCGAACTTATGCGAAGTCAGCGCGCAGCGAGACTCACCCCTTAAAACCGATTTCGACGATGAATATAGAAAATTATCGTTCGATACTTTTGTAAGTTAAGGACAAAAAGTTGTGTACAACGTTATCGTCTTCTTCAGCAAAGTTCCCTAGCAACTTGCGTAACGTTTCTTTTGTTAAAAGAATAACCGTGAAATAATCGAAAAAATTACGGTAGTTCCAGGTCACTTTTTTCTCCGTTATAAATAATCGAAAAAATAACCGTATTTCAACTTCTGGGCGTGCGAAGTTACTGCGGCGGTTACTTTTTTCGGTTATTCAAACAACCAAAAAACAAGCGCAAAAGTTCATTATTTTGCGATTATTTGAACTGTATAAAAAGTTATCTGAAATTACGGTAATTTTTTCAGTTATTTTTTTGGTCGCCGAAGCTGCTAGGGTCAGAATAATCGAATTGAAAATTATGAAAATTCTTTTAAGAATCGTCACCTCTCTAGCATCTTGCCTCGATGGTGTGTAATTATTAGGATAAGAGAAACGACATTGTTTCGTGGTTTATAAATTTATATCGTAAGCTCTTTGTTTTGCGAAACTAGCTTTCATGAAAAAAGTAAATAAAAATAATGTATAGCGAATGAGCGTTTCAGTCGTCGTTCGTCCGATCGTTATTGGCAGTCTCTGCTGTATAGAAGATAATTGGCAGAGAAACAAATATGCTAATAGCTGTTTTTCCATCTGGCCGAGGTGGCCGATGACTATGCCGTTTGACTTTTTACGATCTGCCGTTCAAAATGTATGCGACGTCTTGGCCTTCGCTGTCGGAGATTTTTGACAAACGAGGAAGCGTCAGGTGTAACATATTATTATCTAATGCTTCGACAAACGTTTATAATACAAATTTGCATATCACAAAGTGAGCGGCGATATATCATATAGGGTAGAGCGGGGCAAAATGGGACATTGAGCAAAACGCAAGTTTCCAATCATTCTTCAACGGGGCAAAATGGATGTCCCATTTTGCCCCGTTGATACATCCGGATTGTCTGTCCCGTTTTGCCCCATTGCTCTATCCAAAAATGCTGGGAATATGGCGTTTTGCCCCACTGTCCCATTTTGCCCCGCTCTTCCCTATAATAATCGCATGAATTTAGGGGAGAGCGGGGCAAAATGGCACAACGGGTCAAAACGGGATAATGAAACAAAACGCAATTTTCCATTAACTTTTGGACGGTGGCGATGGTGGTCCGTGGGGCAAAACGGGGTTGAAAATTCGGATATATCATTGGGACAAAACGGGGCTTCTAAAAATTATTGGAAAATTGAGTTTTGCCCTCACTGTCCCATTTTGCCCCGCTCTCCCCTACATGACCCATGCACGAATGTAATAAGCACAGCGAATAAAGAAGAAATTGCTACCGATGTTTCACTAAGTTAAAAAGACCAACAAGAAATTCCGAATAAATACAGTTTCTCTTGAATATTTATAAATCCGAAAAGAAATCTACCTTACCGACGTAGTGTATCTTGCAAGTTCCGTGCATTTTATGACTCGGTGATGCAAGTCGGAGCAGGGAGATAAAAATCCAACGTTTATGCGACTTCTATAATTAATAGTTTAAAATCGTTAATACATTTTTTTAAATACGTAAACACTGTCGCAAGAGTTATGAAAATAATTTATCTTTAACGAGGTATCTTCTATTTGTTAAATACAAAAGAAATCTAACTTAACGACGTAGCGTATGTTGCAATATCGGTAAAATTTAATGACTCGGCGACGCAAGCTGGGAAAATCAGGGAGATAAAAATGCAACGTTTGTGTGACTTAGATAGTTTATTGTTTAAAGTCATCGATCCGAGGCGTAAAAAGCGCAAATAAAATGCAGAACATTGCAACGGAATAAAGATCATCGCATCGTATGGCGCAGTACAGTAGTCTGCTCATTCACCCATCTTTCGTTCCATTTTTCCCACAATTCAGCCACACGTTACACACAGGATTTCAGGGCGTTTCCGGTGCGACGGTCGGAACACAAGTTTCACATATGTAACAAATCAAATCACAATAATTGGCGTCGTAGGAGTAAAAAAACTACAACGTTAAATTAAATGTAATTACGAAATCGAGTCGTATTATCACGTTTCAATAAATGGACCAGTTCCCGATTGGAGTGGTCCTTGGCTGACTAGCGTTTTATAAGTTGACCGGACAGGAGCTCGTCGCTCATCTCCCCGAAAGTCCGAAGAATAGTTTCTCAAGACGAAATACTGAAGTTTTAATACAGAAGACAATATGTGTAAAAAAAAAAGGCAAAAAATCGGCCTCTTTAAAATTATTAATTCGAGGATTACATCCAAAAAAATCGCAATCTCCTGATAAAATAAATATCAGCTCTTGCCGAGGCGATAATGCAGAACCGAAGGTTGTTGGCCTTGTCACGAATATCGCGGGACGGTAAATAAAAAATAAAAAATGCTTCCGAGCTTTGAAAGTTGCACTTGCGGAATAAACAATCGACGGTTAGAGTTCTATTAATTCTTTTTCTTCTTTTTTAGGATGAGATCTTGTTCGTGGAATTGCGGTCTTATGCCGGTATAGGATGGGCTCGCACTTGCGCGAGTCGAGGATGTCGTACGAGCTGAAATGTTTACTGGAGTGTGAATCTGTTGTTGCGGAGCGAGTTCCAATATCCGTTCATCCCCTCGTCGTTGGGCCGGCAGGGCTCGTCCGGATTGTCGTGGGCGCACTTGTAAGTGTCGGTGCTGCAACCGGTGCATCTCTCGCACTGGCAGAGCATTCCGTCGCCGCAGACGCCCTTTATGTTGTCGTTACCCCCGCAACGCTCATTCGGTCCCTGCAACGACCGGACAATTATTTAATTTGCGAGTCTTTCGTTTACAATAAAATTAATTATTTCGTTAACAATTTAATTTGCGCGTAGAAGACCGGCCTGAGAGGACACCGTTCAATTGTAGGAATAAATATTTGTTTCCACTAAATAAATATTTATACAAATCAATTAAAATATTTATTTCATTCAAATAAATATGTATTTAAAGTGCAGGGTGTGCAGTTTGCTGTGAAGAAATCACAGGAGGTGAAAATACGCTTAGCATACGATACGTTCTTTTTCCGACTTCGTTAAAATAACAAAAAATAAAATGATCGTTGGTCAATAATAGGCGATTTTCCGCCCGCGTTAAACGGAAAATGTCGTTATTGTAGCGAAATCGTGCAAAAAATCCTTTTTTTAAAATGGTCATGTAATTAAACGAATGATTGATATTAAATTAAAATTTTTTAAAATAGAATATATACCTTGCGACATTCCAGGACACCACAGAACACCGATATGGCGACGCCGTAGACACACTTGTCGCACTCGGTGCCACATCCCCGGCAGTCCCGTCGCTCGGTTTCACGAATTCTTATGGATGGATAAGACAGGCATCTGAGGACATCGGAAACATTAATATAATCGCGTAATATCAGAGACATTAAAAAGTGATCCTATTTAACGTGGTAACTTACGTGGGAAGAATAGCAAGCAAGACGACCAGACTGAAAGTTTGGATGGACAGCATCTCGATTTGATGAACTAAAACATAAAATATAACAATCTTTTTTTACACATTTTTTCGATTGAATCGAAGCAACTATAAATGGTACCAAGGGATTCGCGTCATTAAACAATGATGCGAAATTTTGCAATTTTGCAAAATGGGACATCCAGAAATGATTGGAAACTTGCGTTTTGCTCAATGTCCCGTTTTGCCCCGCTCTATCCTACTTAGTGGCGTCTCACTTAAAAAATCATTCCTTCAATTTTTTTTTTTTTTACCATTTCGTTCGTTTCAATTTTTAAAAAGCCCCTTTAAATGGTACCGAGTGATTCGCGTCGTTAAAACACGCTTTTCTTTTTAGTGTTTCCTATCACTAAATAATAAACTAAAAAATAATTTTAGTATCACCTTTAACGAATGTCCCAATTGCGTAATGAAAGTGTCCCCAAAAATCTGAACCGATGGTTCGGTGTCAAATATCATAGATTAAAAGATTCCACATCCAGCATTTTGGAGTAAAACCGCTCGGTGGCGTTGTTCAGAAAATATTTTCTTTTGAGTATTTGACAAACCTTTATCGCACTCCGTTAACGTGACGAGTTCGACTTTCGGTCATAGCGGAGAAAAAACTAGAGCGCACTTCGCGACATGTGAAACGTTTCGGACCGAAGAGACCGTTTCGGGATCGCGGTCCACGTTGCGAAGATGACCCGCGTCCGAGTCTTCTCGAGAAGCGCACCAAAGTGGTCAACACCGCTGGAAGACTGGACTTCCCCCACCCCATAAGTTTCTTGGCACCGAAAAAATGATGGATAATAACAAAACATTAATAAGTTGCATTAAGGTGCGCGGTGTGGGGGTTCGCGCGATGAATAACTTTCACACTTCATTAGCTTCAGAAAATGAAGCTATGAATATAAATAGAACATGCAATGAAAACTTTATGGAACGGACCTTATCTCGGTTCGACTTTGTTCGACTTTAATAGCTTCCATTGTAATCGGTTAAGTGGAGTTGCGTGTAATTGCGCGAGGCGACAAATATCGCCCGGGGCGCATTATCAAACTGTTTGCGTAATTATCAACTTCGCTAGACAAAACATTGGAGAAATAGTTTCCGAAGGCCGGTCATAGTTTCAGGCGTGAATCCGCGATGCAATTTGAGTGAAACGGTATCTCGAGGGGTTAACGCGGTCAGTGCCGTTTGTCGCCCAAGAAACAATTACCGGTAATGGCGGTGAGGCTAATGATGAAGGGTCGAAGTGCCGAGGCGTGGCCGACAGAGGCAAAAAATCACGTTGGTTTTTTTTTATATCTTTGTACACAGTAAAAATAATTTTGTAAAATCACAATGCGAAATTTTGTAAAATCGGAATGCGAAATTTTGTAAAATCGGAATGCGAAATTTTGTAAAATCGGAATGCGAAATTTTGTAAAATCGGTATGCGAAATTTCGTAAAAATAATTTTGTTAAACTCTCTATTTGAATATACGAATCTGTCCTTTTATTTCCCGTGTCATTGACAATTTTAGTTTGTACTTTTGTTTGTAAAACTAGAAAATTAACAGTTAAAAAGTTGTGGACGAAAATTAACAGTTAAAAAATTGAGGCGCATCGGAGTCGACGAACGGTCTTACGGATGAATATAAAAAGCGCGGAGAGGGAGGCGTGGATCTCGTCGATGTTTACGGTTCGAGTAAACGCGGAATCATTGCCGATCACGAATTTTCGCCAGTTACGACGTTACTTTAAGTTTTCATACAACAAACTGACATATTAAATTCCAAGCACAATTGTGATGAAAAATGAATGTAGAGAATATCAAAAACTTTTTGCACGAATCAGCTTTTGGTACATCAAAAACAGTTTTTACCTAAAAACTTCAATTCGGGTACATTAAATCGACATTTTTTTTAACAGTGTCAAAAAAATGTGCCTGAAATTTAATGTACCGGTACTGGAAGTTTTTATGCGACGAATTGCCATACTAAATTTAATGCATGAACGTCATAAAAAAAGAATGTACAGTATATAAAAATCTTTAGAAACACTTTACTCGCATTTCACTATAAAAGTATTTGAATGTCATTAATTTATTTGAATTCTTGACTGCACGAGTGCACTAATTGTTCATCATCATCGTCCATGAAATGCAACGCGCCAGTCTTTCGAACAAAATCTTCCATTCCGTTGCATTGAACATACAATCGTTAGTAAACAGTGCCATACTAAATTTAATGCACAAACTTCATAAAAAAAAGAATGTACAGTATATAAAAATCTTTAGAAACACTTTACTCGCATTTTACTATAAAAGTATTTGAATTCCATTAATGTACTTGAATTCTTGAATGCAAAAGTGCATTCATTGTCTAAATTCAATGCACAAACGTCATAAAAAAAGAATGTGCAGTATACAAAAATCTTTAGAAACATTTTACTCGCATTTTACTACATAAGTATTTGACTGCTTGACTGCAAAAGTGCATTAATTATTCATCGCAATCGTCCACGAAATTCAACGCGCCAGTCTTTCGTACAAAATCTTCAATTCCGTTGCATCGAACAGACAACCATTAGTAAACAGTGTCGCAATTTTTGTTTGTGTCTTTCTTTGTATGCGCGTTGAATTTGGCACGCGAGGACAACGCGCCGATTCATACGTCTTCCGTCAGAGGCCTCTCGAGGGTTGCGTCTCGGGCTTCGGAGTCGACGAACGAGCTTACGGATGAATGGAAAAAGCTCGGAGAGGGAGATCGCTGTTCCACGTCGATGTTTACGGTTCGAGCCCGGGGAATCTCGGGCGGCGACGACGCGGGTCCGCGTGGCCGGAAGGCCATATGGAACCATCGGTAAAATTTTCGCCAGTCACGAAGAAGCGCGCGCGAGGATGCAACAGAGCCGCCTATGCAACGCGAAAGCGCGAGCCACTCGAGTAAGATTTCTAATAATAGCGAGCGACTCTTTTGCGCGTTCCTCGACGACCCGCCGAGATCGGACGG
Source organism: Ichneumoninae sp. B BG-2022a (assembly GCA_030522725.1). Taxonomy (NCBI): domain Eukaryota; kingdom Metazoa; phylum Arthropoda; class Insecta; order Hymenoptera; family Ichneumonidae; species Ichneumoninae sp. B BG-2022a. The sequence continues at coordinate 6,810 of JAPYZD010003837.1, forward strand.
GTGGGGAACTGGCGTCGATCTCTTCTTCGTCGCATCCGTCTCTTCGGCTTCCGCTCCGCCACCTCCGCCATCCCTCGAACCCGTGCAACCCACTCGATCGCCAAACGGACGGTCAGTTCACCGCCAGTAACCGCAAGTCGCGGATCACACGATATCGCCAATTTTTATTTTCTTCTTTCGTCGACGTTTACTAAACTTCTTTAAACCGAGTCCAAGGAAACTTCGAGTTGTGCATTCGTAGATCGAAGATAGAGACGAGGGAAAGTTCGCCGATTTTATCAACTAGGCGTCGGATTCCTAGACCGCTACTCGTGAGACACTTTTTTCACTCTATTTACTTGTAGGCTCAATCGAGGCTGTAATTATGGATCGTTATAACACCTTGGGGGAGGGCGATTTTTTTTTTTTCACGGAAAAAAATACTGTTTTACTTTTTTTTGTTTTTCTTCTCTGGTATGCATTGAATTTATATCGCTATTGCCCGCCAGAAAGCGGACGGATTTTTTTTTAGTTTGAGAATAAAACCGACGCGTCAGGACGAGGCAAGTTTTTGGCCCGAGGAAACTTCGAGCGGTGTGACGGAACGGGAATGTTGTATAAAGAAGGTGTAAAGGAGGGAAAGTTCGCCAATATTCTTAACTCGGCGTCGATTTCCCGTACGTCTGCTTGTGAGGAACTTTTTTACTCTTGTCAGGTCAAGCGGGTTAATAATTATGTGTAATTATAACGAGCTGGAGAGTGCTGATGATTTTTTTACAAAAAAAATTAATTGTTTTGCATTTTTTTTTTTTTTTTATTTTCTCCCCCACTTTGCATTGCAGCTATGTAACTATATTGCCATATTGACATACCTGCTGTACCTTATCGGAAAACACTGTTCGAATAATATCTTTACGCGTACCGAGGAGAATAATAATTTTTGTAAAATGTAAAAAAGCTCTTAAATTGGATTCGTGCAAAAATTGATAGTTTTTCATTATTTTTTCTCAAAATTTCAAATTTTCTCCGCCACTCTGCGTCGAATTATATCGCCATACCCGTCTTACCTTGTCGAAAAACATTGTCCGAACAAAATCTTTATTCGCACCGAGACCAATAATTTTTATAAAATTCTAAAAAAAGTAAAGAAAATTTTTAAATTGGGCAAATCGCTACCTACGTAAATGGAATTTCGCGTGTGCATACTGCGACGGTGACGATACACCACGGGACCGCGAAGCTCCCCCGTGAGTCAGAGTCACGCGCGCCACCCACATGGGAGAATACGACCGAGCAAATAAGTCCAAGTATTTTTGTGTTTTCGACTATCGGCTTTGTTTACCAATTTACATGAGACTCGTTACAAAAATAACCGATCGCACAGAGGATTTAAAATAAATACCCAACCGGAAGTTGACATAGTTCTTCGAATTCCCCGATTTATTTGCCGTCCGGCGGTTACGGCCGCGAATCGACGCCGTACGTACCAACAAGTTTTTGGCAGTCTCGAATGAAAACATGTTGTTTTATACACCGCTCCGGCTCGGCTATGCACGATGTCTCCCGGGGAACGAAGAAAGAGCGATAATTTCTTCAAAATGTTTTGACTTCGTTGCCGTACGATTGTCGCTCTTAGGGATTTACGTCGAGATACGCGAAAGAAAAATATTTCTTCCGACTGGAAAGCCGAGAGCTTTCTCGTTTTGTTTACATACCGGCACGCACGCCGGCCGATCGAGAAATTCACAGCTCCGCGCGACCAAAATACACCAAATCCGGCTGAATATAGTCTATCGGGCCGGAATTAGAAACGAAACCGAGATTCCGCTCGTCGACGAAAAACCGTGCCAACAAGTCACGCCCGCCGATTTAGCGACATACGAATTTTCACGGGTGAAATTTTTTTTACTTTTCTGAACTACAAGTAAGAAAACACAAAAAGAGTGGAAACTAAAGATTGAAAAAGATTGATAAAATGAAATCATATTTTAAGGAAACACTTCACAGTTTAAAGAAGATTCTACGTATATTCTTTTCGATGCAATCTGCGAAGAAAAGATTCGGAATGAAAATAGGAAGATACGAATTTTCGCGAGTGAAAATTAAGAATTTTCTGAACTCGAAGAAAGAAGAAGTGGAAACTAAAAATTTTAGATATCGAGTTTTAAGAAAACACTTCGCGGTGAAAAAAGATTCTACGTAGATTCTTTTCGATGCAAACTACGATGAAAAGATACGAATTTTCGCGAGTGAAAATTAAGGATTTTCTGAACTCGAAGAAAAAAGAAGTGGAAACTAAAAATTTAAGATATCGAGTTTTAAGAAAACACTCCGTGGTGAAAAAAAGATTCAGCGTATATTATTTTCGATGCAATCTGCGAAGAAAAGATTCCGAATGAAAATAGGAAGATACGAATTTTCGCGAGTGAAAATTAAGGATTTTCTGAACTCGAAGAAAAAAGAAGTGGAAACAAAAAATTTAAGATATCGAGTTTCAAGAAAACACTTCGCAGTGAAAAAAAGATTCTGCGTATATTATTTTCGATACAATCTGTGAAGGAAATTTTCCGAATAAACACGAATTAAAAAAAAATAAATGTTATCGTTTGTTTTTCGTTTCAGAAAGTGCGAGACGAAAATGGGAATGATAACGAGAGTCAGAAGCCGAGTGAGGGCAAACTCCTTGATGATAGACAAAGAGCGAACGGCCCAGAGCGTCTGTCTGCTGAGTGCCGTACTTTTATTGCCCTACTGCCCACGTGGACCCTTGCCCTTGTTGCCACCGCCGGCACCCGCTTTGTACTCGGTTCTCGTTCTACCTGTCGTTCTAAGCGCCAACTACAGATATCCGGTCTCCGCTCTCAAGACTCTATCCGAAGCGATCAAAGGTACGTCATGTGTTATTTTCACTATTCGACGTTACGAATTCAGTACTGAAAATTATAATATAATAAGATGCTTTTAACTATCCAGTTTCGATTAATTTAATATAATCTATGTTTTTATTTTATTTTGAAAAAATCGCGCATATAATTGGTAAAATATATATATCACGAATATATAAATATAATTTCGTGGCATATACGTATATATTTATATATCACGAAAAAATCGTTAAGGATCGTTAAAAGATATAATCTATTATTTTCACTATCCGACGTAACGAATTTACTATAGAAACAATATTTGGGACCAACCACTTTCGCAATAAATCCAATTGTTTCGGAAAACGTCACACATTTTTCACACTTCACGTTGTTTATTTTACTTTGAGAAGATCGTGCAAATAATCGATAAACACGTATCTTGAAAAAAAAATAGTTAAATATCGTTAAAAAAACCATACTCTATTCACTATAGAAAAAATTATAACATTTTGGAGTATCTACTTTCGCAATAAATATAATTGTTTCGGAAAATGTAATACTCTTCACATTTTTCATTGTACTTTGAATAAAAAACAATGAAATACAAATAACCCGTAAGTATATATCATGAAAAAAATCGTTAAAGATCTTTAAAAAAAAGTGCGTTTTAACGACTTAAATTTAATTGTGGATGGAGTGTAAAGTATATAGTTCGCTTTTAAGAATCACGATGAAATAATTTTAAAAAATATAAATAAAAAAAACTTGTAAAAATCGGCTCTCACCTCGTTTGGTTCCGACAATGAAGCTGATCGTCGTCTGAGCGATTGATAAACCCGTTAGAATGGAGGAGCTTAAGATTGAGGGCTGTACGGTAGTGGAATGTGCTTTGCTCGATGATGTCGAGGTGTTTTATACCCCCACGGAGATCGGTGATTCCCGATGGGTGAATATCGGTTGCCATGCGGATAGTCGAGGTCCCTTCCCTTCTATAAATCCACCTGTCGATCTTGTCCATCTTTTTCAGATTGTCGAGCGCCGGGCTCCGCGGACTGACGTCGATTAATATGCTAATATGTCTCGCCCCATTACGAAAAATCGAGGCGTTCCGTCGACTCGTCGACTATATTATCCTCAATTATCGTCGGCCGAAGGGGGCGTTTTATGTGCCCACGGTACACTTTATAGCACATCCTTTTCCTCGCTCCTCGAAAAGCCACTGAAAATAAAAGAGACTTTAAACAACGCATAAAATGTAACACAAAGTATAACAAGGACGACGGTCCGGACACGTGCACGGGACAGTTCGGCAACCTTGTGACACCTTTTTTTTCCGCTCCGTTAATTTTTCTACTTTGCAATATAATTTCCATAATTCGCCCTAATGAATCCCTTCGAGGACCACTCGACAGCATTATATTTTGACAAATTCGTTCGATACGTTCGCATATTATTCGAGCGTAGAGAAGACGCGACTTTATTTTATTTTGACAAATTCGTTCGATACGTCCGCGTATTATTCGAGCGTAGACAAGAGGCGACTTTATTTTATTTTATTTTTTTAACAACACAGAGCAACGGCCGCTTTGTAACTATCAATCGCCAGGGCATTATTTTTCGATGCGTTCTCCCTCCAAGACATCCCTTTTCAAGTATGGGTTTTCCCCTGAAAACGTTTTTAGGGGAAACCCCATGTTTGTAATCGAATGTGTGAAAAAAATGTTTAAATAAACTACTAAATAGGAATCGGAGCCGGAGCTATAACGTGTTAAAAACCAACCCTCTTACGACTATGTCACGATGACTTTCATTACAGGGTATCAAAATAACAAGGATAAGCGACGCCTGAATGAAACTTTGACTCAGAACATTTTTTTCTTTTCCGACGATGATAAACGATTTTCACTGCAACCATAAAATTGGACGTTCTGTTGCACATTTAATGATTAGAAAGGGTCAATCTCTTACCATTATCAATTCATATCATTCATGAGGGTACAAAAATAAACTTATTCAAATCTGACGCCAGATAGCAAATATGATTAATATATGATTAGATATCATCAGATAAGATTTATATATGACCAGATTCAATTTCACATAAGAACAACGCGATTATATATTAATCACATATGATTCATACATAATCAGGTATGACCAGATATGAATTCATATCCTAAAATATCTAATCATATATGAAATATGACCTTATCATGCATGGACATATATGATCAGATATGATCATTTTTTCCCGGGCAGGGAAACACAATTTTCTTTTTCCTCGGCAGTCTTGGGTCTCAAATCGGCATTCAGTAGAGTGTTTTTTTTACCGACTGGACGCCCAGCAAGCGGGAGTTTACACCACATCACCTTAAACCACATCACCTTCGCATAAGTTCGACAACAATAAGAGAAAATTGCAAGTACTTCTTGATGGTGTAAAAATCTGAAAAAATCATGTATACTAAAGGTACCGATAAGATTAATTTTGCATAATAATAATTGCAAAGTGTTATTAACAAATTCATCAAAAAATGAATTGGTTAACAAATTACCCGGCAACAAAACTTTTTTTATATGAAAATGATTCGTTTATTTTTCTGAATACGTATGAATTTTTTCAGATTTTTAAGTAA
>JAPYZD010003838.1:0-29815 GCA_030522725.1 Ichneumoninae sp. B BG-2022a
TCGGAGAACTTCACAGAATCGGCATGCACGCCTTTTTAACGTATGCAAGATCTAGAATTTTTTATATCCAACAAAACGGATGCCGTAAACATTTCAGCGGCCATGTTGGTTTCCGCGACAGTTTACAAGATTCGATTTTCATTATTTTTCGGATAATTTCGACTGAAATTCGAGTGCACGCCGAATGGCTTATGTTATTAATACAGTCTTGCGAGATTTGAAGCATCCTCGTCGTATAGTAACGATGAATAGTGAAAACTAAGAAATCGTCTATTGTCGTCGGTAAAGCAGGAAGGTCCAGCAGCCCCTTAAGAGATTCATGCTCTATTGGGACCCTACTGTACATCCATGTCTACCGACCAAATGGACAAGCCAATAGAACTAGTCAGAACAGCAGCGCGAAAAATACCTCTGCTCCGGATACTCACATGGGCCATAGGCATGACTCCCCCCAGAATGGGTGGTGGAGCTCCGACCATGTATGGCATCGGAGACATCCCTGGGATCCCCATCGGAGGCTGTCCCGGATACGACATTCTTTGTTATTTAAGCTTCGAGAACTGTAACAAATAAACAGGAATAAATAAGCATTAGAACTTAGTCATTCCATCTAAGCATAAATGTTTATAATAATAAAATAGGCATGGAGTCCGCTGCAGATTGTTCCGAAACAAGCTGCGACATTTAATGTATACATGCAACGCAACATATAACATATTTGAATGGGCAAGAAAACCAAATCTTCGAGGCTGTTGACTCAAACTTGCAAAGAGCACCTTCGATAAAAAAAATGATAATGGATGTGTCAAAAGCGTTACCTGTGGATGCAATCAAAGCAGAGTCGGCGACTATATTTAAAAGCAAAATTGATTTATATACTTTTATGTGAAGAGCGATACATGGAAGCTCACTTTGAGAACTGCGACAAACAAACAGGAGTAAGTAAACGTTAAAACTTAGTAATCTGAACAAAGGATACATTTTTCTGATTGAAAAATTGGCATAGATTTCACTGTGTTTTGCATATATGTATAACATATTTTATTATTATTATTATTATTATTATTAATTTTTACAGAATTTAAGTTTCCACTTATAGATCTGCTTCTATATAATTTAAGATCACATAAAAATATAACTATCCATTTGGTTTTTAAATTGGTTCAAAGACAAGAAACCCAAAATCTTCTAGCCCATCGACACAAACTTACAAAGAGTATCTTCAATAAAACACGGTAGATGAAGCACAGAACGTGTTAGCACTGGATGCAATCAAAGCAGAGTCAACGACTATATGTAAAACCAAAATTGACTTATATACTTTTACGTGAAGAACGATAGAAAGAAAGTAACTTCAAGAACTGCAACAAACAAACGGGAATAAATAAACATTAAAACTAAACAGGCTATACTTTATCTTTTGTAAAAGAGTTGATCCCGTTGATAAATAAATAAATAAATAAATAAAAAACTTAGTAAACGGACCAAAGGATAAACCTTTATAATAGAAAAATCAGCATCGATTTTACTGCGTATTACTCCATAAAAAACCATGACATTTGACATATGCACATAACAAATTTGACTTGGTGAGAAACTCAAATCTTCCAGACCATTGACTCAAATTGGCGAAGAGTACCTTAGACAAAAACACGATAGCAGATGCGTGTAACGCGTTATCAGCCGATGCAATCAAAGCAGAGTCAACAACTATATTTACAACCAAATTGATTTATATACATTTACGTGAAGAGCGATATACAGAAGCTAACTTTGAAAACTGCAACAAACAAACAGGAGTAAGTAAACATTAAAACTTAATGAGCGGATCAAAGAATAAATCTATCTAATAGAACAATCGGCGTCGATTTCGCTGCGTATTACTCCATAAAAAAACTGCGACATTGAACGTACATGCATAACATTTTCAAACTGGTCACAAAACCCAAATCTTCCAGACCATCTACTCAAATTGGCAAAGATCACCTTCTACAGAACCCCATAAAAAAAGCCCACCCTACGCAATAGCTTAGTGGATGCGTGGAAAGTGCTAACGGACCGATGCAATCAAAGCGGAGTCAACAACCTAAATTTATATTTAAAAAATTGATTTACACACTTTTACGCAAAGTGCACACGGAAGCAAATGTAAAAAACGTAAAAACTTATTTTCTCTAAATAAATAATAATAACAATAATATGAAAGATAATCGATTTTTTGTTCGTCGATATTTCCGACGGCTTTGCGGCATTAATTTATTTACCGTTTAGTTAAAAATTCGTAGCGATACTTGCGGTTGTGGACGTTTTAATCTCGTACGCTATTCGCCAAGGGCCAGAAAGCTCGATATATATGCAACACCGAACGCGAACATCCGGGAGATGCCAGAGTCGAGCCCTTAATGGAGGCCGAAGAAACCTAACCATTAAATAATCATTTCGATCGGAGCGTCGTTACCTTTCGTGGAACTTACGCGGTCAGAGTCGATGAGTTACGCGTCGGCCGTGCACTCGCAGACAGTTACTTCATAATTGCGACCGAGGAAACGGCGAACGAAACTATCCATGCGGAGGACAAATTAAACCTGAATGCGATCTATACTATCACCGTCGCCGCCATTGTTGCCAATTTTTACGGAAATTTCGCCGAGTTTTTTTTTTTAGTTTCGTCGGCCAATGGCGCGGCGCGCGTTTTGAGGTAGATCGATTTATCCGCGATTGATCTTCGAGAATTAATCGATCGATCGTTTTCGATATTTGTGTTTTGAATTTTGTCTTTTTCTCATGTACATTAATTGTGTATGATCGATTTGCTGTCGGTTTACGGTACCTTGTTTCTGTGTGTTTATGCAATTCTTACAATTTTGGTAATTACAGGAAGATTGTTTCCGGTAAGAGGAATCGAGCATTTTTTCGTTTTTTTATAGGGTGGAAGTTCTTTTTGGGAAACATGGAAAATATTTTATTTTTTACTCGCTCGGTGATGGAAAATCACCGTAAATGATGGCTGGCACGATAAATTGCGGCAACTGGTGATGAAAAATTACCGTCTTTATTCGATCATACAAATTATGACAAACTCATTTTTCTAAGTGAAAATGACGGTCATTTCTTGTGCGCGTAAAATGACCAAAAGACCTAATTAGATGAAAAATGACGATCATGTTATTTCGGTCACAGATTGGTCACAATTTTTTTTTACATAGTATGTATTTGTTCTATTCCGGGTCGATAAATATACCCTGGCGATCAAATGACCCATTCTATGAGGACTTCGCATGACTAGGTTGATCGTCAGCGCCGCTGATACGAAGTTTTAATAAAGCGACGTTGGTCACAAAGTCGGTCATTTTTTGAGCCGTCAGTCGGGCACTTGATGGTCACTTGACGGTAATTTATTCCGTCATTTGACAAGCTTGCATCACTAGGCGCCACTCAAGTTCTATAAAGTTAACGATACAACCTTAATTGAAAAATGTGCAATTTATACCACTCGATTGGTGGTCTTGTAATGGAGATCGGTAGATCAATTAAAACATTTGACGGTTAATCGTTCAATTATAATAATAAAAAAAATAATAAGACTCAAAGTTGCCGAATATTTTTTTTTCAAATTGCTTCATAAGTAATTGAATGATGAATATGTAACTATTAGCGTTGTTATTCAAAAATGACCGCTTTTCCTTCTACGCTCAGCTGTTGTGTATATGCATGCGATCAGCTGTTCCTTCGATCTTGCCGTTGCCATGACTACCGGACAATTTATAGCTTTCATCGGATAGTTTCAGCAAGCATGTAATAAACATCGGCCGCAAACTCTTCCATTTTCTTCAAGCCATTTTTTTGGTTAGGGGGACTAAAACATGAGGCCGAAAAAATTGTACTCTGCGATATTAGTGCGATAAGGAAAGTACGAGAAGCTTGCGTAAAGTATGAGAAGCGTGCTTAAAGTACGAGAAACGTGCGTAAAGTACGAGAAGCGTGCGTACAGTACGAGGAACGTGCGTAAAGTACGAGAAGCGTGCGTAAAGTGCGAGAAGCGTGCGTAAAGTACGAGAAATGTGCGTAAAGTGCGAGAAGCATGCGTAAAGTACGAGAATCGTGCGTGAAGTGCAAGAAGCGTGTGTAAAGTTCGAGAAGCGTGCGTTAAGTGCGCGCAAAGTACCAGAAAAGTGCGTGAAGTGCGAGAAGCATGCGTCAAGTACGAGAAGCGTGTGTAAAGTGCGCGCAAAGTACCAGAAACGTGTGTAAAGCAAAATCGGCCCGATCGGCGCATACGCCGGGTACTTATAGTACACTTGACTATAAAGCGCCACTTATGCCACTTTCGACAGGCACGAAGAGTAGCACTTTTCATGCATGAGTTATATAATGGTACATTACACGGACGCTTCGCGTGCATAAAACTGCCACCTCGAATACATTTTTTTGTCCTGACCAGCATCAATATTTGAGAGTATTGACGGTGAAAAAACCAAATTCATTATTCTCAATCGATTCCCTCCGGAAGTGACACGTGCACCACCAATGCCGAATTGCATCGGAACCCCCAGTTAAGTTTTTCCCTTTCGATCACCAAACGTTTTAATTAGACTACCAATCATTACCAAATGACCACCAAACAATTGGTATTACTTTTAAAAAAAAGAATATTAAAGTTGTATGGCCAACTTTATTCAGCTTAACTTTCTACGTCTCGTTATTGCATAACTTACCGTAGGAGAAAATTTGAGCTTTCCAGCCAGCCGTCGAAATTCTTACGTCACAATGACGGATTCATTTGATTGGTCCATTTGATTGGAAGGGACCAATCAAATCAATCCGTCATTTTAATGTAGTAATTTTCGAAGCTGCATGGAAAGCGCCAAAAGACGCGGTAATTTGACGTATTTCTTGCGCCATCTACAGTGTTTGGGGAGTGAAAATGGTATCTTTACGATCGCACGAATTCAGCTGATTGGCTTTCGGCGAAGAGCGTTCATTTCATACCGTCCCGTCTACCCATCGTACAAAATGTAATAAAATGGCAGTGCGGAGGTGGAGCGTGAAATCGAAATAACAATATTTGTATCGTGAACAAACCGTGAACATTGTAGTTCGGATATAGTTGTTGGGACGATAAGTGGAAAACTGTACGTTATCGATCCTCAAAAAGATATTAAAATAACTCTTTTACGTAGCGTACTTTCATCGTACTATAGTTTTTTGTTATGGTTATTTAATTGTTGCTTTTTCTTTCCCAATTTCGTACGGACGGTCCTTATTATGTGAATATTGGAAACATTCGCAAAGCTTGAGTAGCTTTTGCATCCTGGTGAAAATCTTTCTCTGAATATCTCTGAAAATATATCTGAAAGTCTCGGAAAATTTCTCTGTAAGGTCTTCTGAATTTCTCTTACTTTTCGGACTTTTCAGAAAAAGTTGAAGATTTTTCTGAATTTAAATATTTCTAATTCTTCTGAAAATCTCTGATTTTCCCTGACCACTTCTCTGAAAAACTACGAACTTTGTTGATATTCTAAGCTCTTCTGTATTCAGAAACTATTTTCTGAAAAAGTCAAATTTTCGCTCAATTTCTCATACAAAGTAAACATAAATTATTGTTTACTGTTTACTGTTCGTACGAACAAGGACACAAAATTTATTGTTCCTACGAATACCAGAAAAAACAGATCTTGGAGTGAACTCGTAAGTTCTTTGGAAGTCTCTAAAGATACATTATACGAGAAAGTCACACTTTTTCAGAAAATAAATAGCATTTTCTCTGAATAATTTTATAAAATATTTTCCTATTATGATTGCAATACACCTTATAAATATGTAAAAGGGCTGGACCCGTGAATAAATTTAAGAAGTAAATTTAATTAATTAATTGAAAATAAAAGGTCCGTTCAAAACTTCAAGACTGGTGTCAACCAAATTGCTAGTCAAAGATTTGCCGTTTGTTTCTCCACTCCAAATAAATATTTTCTTATCGCACAAAGTATGAAATATTTTCTTTTTTTTTTTATATATACAAAAAAAAGAAAAAGAAACAAAGATTTATTAAGTTAATAAAATGTAAAAGGGATTTTTTCCTGTCAACCGAATAAATAAATAAGTCCGCTGTTCATCCGAGTAACAGAATGAGTAAATCTTAGACGACTCGTATTTTCTCTTAACGTACTTTATCATAAAAAATAAGAGGTCCACAATTTTTTGGTAAATACTCCGTATTTCTCTGATATATTGTGATTGCTGGAAGTTGTGCGGAAAAAATGGCAAAGATATTTAACTTATAGTACAGAAAATCAGAAAATAAACCAATTTTTTCGCTTCAAGTAACTTAGCAATTTACTAGTCAATGGTTTGCCGTTTGTTTTCTACTCCAAATAACAGTTTTTTTTTTGGCGCAGAAGGTGTGAAATATTTTCTTGTTTTTTTCTTTGTACATAAACATAAAATATTTACTAGCTTGTTAAAATGGAAAAAGGGTTTTTTCCTGTCTACTAAAATTAAATAAATAAATAAAGTACGCGAAGAGAAAATACAACTTGTCTTTAAGATCTACTTATTCTGTTACTCGTACCAAGACATAAAAATAAAAAACTTTTTATTTTTTGGAAATGCTTTCCTAGATAACGTTGGTTCAGAGAATTTCAGAGAACTCACAAGTTCTGTCTAAGATCTACTCAATCTGTAAATCAACAAAAAATTTGCGTTTTCAGATAAATGTTCACGAATATTGAGAATTGTTACCAAGAGAAAAACAACTAAGTTCATAATTATTAGGAGAAGTTGAGAAAATCAGAGATTTTCAGATCAATCAGGAATATTTAGATTCAGAAAAATCTTTGACTTTATCTGAAAACTTTGAAAAATCCAGAGAACTTTTCAGATAAATTTCTGATAAATTAGTCTAGACATTCAGACATACCTTTCCTGGGACAACGGATGTTTCGAGGTTTTTAGTGATTATTATTTTTTTTTTGGGAGAAAGCTGATTAGTTGCTCCTAATCGGTCGTGTGATTTGCTGGCCCGGTCCGAAGAACAATATATATTTATATTGAATATGTTGTGTTCGACAAATTAATCTTTCAGAAATGGCTCAAAGGCATCACTTCTATACCAGGATATCTTTTCGGCATCATCCTTTCAGACCGTTGATTCACGACACTTTGAAAATGAATCTAATCGGTCTATCCTTTGTACAACAGATTCAAGCTTGGGTAGAAAATTTAAAAAATTACTGTAGTATTTGCTCGAGAGATACAATTTTTTTTTTCACCTCTATTGTAGATCGTTTATTGACTTATCGTCAATGTGGAAAAGCTCTTACAATAATAATTTTTGTTTAATATTTTTTATGACAAAAAATATTACGTCGACAATAAATGTATTGCAAATATATTCGAGTGCGCATTCTTTTTTTACATGCTTTGACGTTGATTGGCGCAACGGCAATTACAGTATTAGCGGCTAATGGTTTGTGATATTGCGAAGTACTGAAATTCCTGAAATTGTCAATCCACCCCGAAGCTAATTGACGCTGCACTCAACTTTCGCAAGACTAACAATGTTTCTGACGCAGCGCTTATGAGCGGAAGGTGATAATGGCACCTCGACGAGCAGAAGAAGCTCCCTTAAAAAGAGTCGCCGCATTTGGATGTCGACTGCCAACTCAACTCCCCGCTGGTGAAATTCTTACTGACATCACGCAGAAAGAATGGCGGCTTGGCCATCCCATCGGATGTGGCGGTTTCGGCGATATATATCTGGGTAACTTTTTGTCTCAATTTCTCAACCACGCAAGTATTGAAATGTCTCGAAAATAAACAAACCCTACAAACTCTCTTTTATTTTTCAGCATCGAACAATATTCACAAGAACGTCGGAGAAGACGCCAAGTATGTTATTAAAATCGAGCCGCACAACAATGGACCACTTTTTGTGGAAATGAATTTCTACATAAGGGCAGCGAGAAAGAATATGAGTGCGTTCATAATTTTCTCATACTTCTTTTCTTTCGTTGATTTATTTTTGAGAAAAGTCCGCTGAGAACAAAAATCTATGATGGAATGCTAAATCACAGGCGGAGCAAAATCTTTGTCACAAAACAATTCTATTGCATCGTCTTTACTGGTTCGCTTATTGTACTGATTTGGTATAAATTGTCTGAACGGGTTTAGTTTGCAGTAAGGTTCTTAGCTGGCATATTCGCATCTGGTAGAATCGGCATGAAAGGAAATGTACATTACAATGTAGTAGATAAATTCGGAGTCGGGATGCAAACGTGCCAATTTTTATGACGCCGAAACTATCAGACCGAGCTAGAAGGCGCGGCCTAATTAAAGCCGAGTAACTAAGTAGGCGGACGAAATAGGAGGTGAATTTCGACACTTTTTTCTCGAAAATTCTAACAAGCTTTTTTTTTCATTTTAAAAATCATATTTAAATTTTAAAGGGTTTAATCGTGTAATTTTTTTGAGACATGAAAACGAATTATAAAAAAGTGAGTCATTCTCAATGCGGTTTCTCATTCGTGTACAGTGATTTTCAATGAGATAAATAACATAAATAAGTGCATTCCGATAGTTACGGAGCTAAAGGAAGTTCGAAAAGTAAACGGGAAAAAATTAAGACGATGCAAAAGCGTGGAGTAAAAAAATGGCCATTAAAAAAGCGAGATATAATTCACTGTGCGACAATTGCACTAAAGAGATATATATATTTTTTTAAGAGTTATGAACATGTTATGATTGAGTGTTCATCGTAGTTTATTTATATTTGAATAATAAGTACGATACAATATATTACGGAATTCGAGACGGTTTGAGCCGTGCAGGCTCATTGAAAAAACTAAATTATAGTAACTACCCTGGTGAAAATACTTCTCTGAATATGTCTAAAAATTTATCTGGAAGTCTCGGAAAATGTATTATTATTATTATTATTATTATTATTATTATTATTAGTATTATTACTAATAATAATAATAATAATAATAATATTATTATTATTTGCAGAAAGGAAGTGTACAATTTATAATATCTGCCTCTTGCAGTTTACAGGGATTTATCAGAAATTTCTCTAAAAAGTTCTCTAAATTTCTCACAGTTTCCACACTTTTGTAGAAAGAGTCAAAGATTTTTCTGAATTAAAATATCCCTGAAAATCATTGATTTTCTCTGCCGACTTGTGTTAATAACTATGAACTTTCTTGTTTTTCTCTTGCTAATAATTTTCTATATTCACGGACATTTATCTGAAAAACTCCAACTTTCGCTGATTTACAGCGAGTAACAGAATGAGCAGACCTTGGACAGAACTCTGAAATTCTGAACGAACATTATCTAGAAAAATCATAGCATTTCCGATTTTTTTTTCATTTCTACTGTCTTTTCTTATGTACGAGGAACAGAATGACTCGATCTTAGAGACAACTCGTATCTTCTTTTAACATTCTTTATAAGAAAACAATCAGACTTTTCCATAACTCTTCTGAAAAAACCGTGAATGTCTCTCATAAATTGTGACTGCTGAAGATGGAGCCGAGAAAATGGTCGAAACATTTAGCAAATATCAAAGAAACTCAAAGAAACTCAGAGAAAAATTTCGAAAAATCTCTGAAAATCACGGAAAAGTCCGGTTCGAGTTTTTCAGACAAATTGTCACAGAAATATTTTCACCACAGTGAAAAATTATTCAAAATAAATTATTATTATTAGTAAAAATAATTAAGTAAAAACTAATTACTTTCTACAAAATTAATTATTAGTCAAAATGAATTATTACTCAAAATGAATTATTACTCAAAATGAATTATCAGTCGAATTTAATTGTTAGTCGAAATTAATTGTTGGTCGAAATTAATTATCACTCAAAATTAATGATTACAGAAAATGAATTATTAGTCAAAATGATTTTTTTTTGCATTTTCCAGTTGACAGCTGGTGCGAATCCCAGCAAATTGGACGGGTCGGTGTGCCGACTTACGAAGGTTCGGGCTCTCACGTCTATCGAGGGGAGCGTTACAGGTTTCTCGTGATTCCTCGATACGGCACGGATGTTGGAAAATTATTTTTATCAAACGGCAGAAAGCTTCCTACAAAAATTGTCAACAGTCTTGCCATTCAAATGGTTAAAACATTTACCGTAAACTTTAATAATAGACGAATCGTCACATTATTAATTTAAAAAAAATTCTTTGCAGTTGGACGCTTTGGAGTACATTCACAGTCGTGGATACGCTCATGCTGACGTTAAAGGGTCGAATATTATGCTCGAGCTCAGCGATTTAAACTCGGTCACGGAAAATCTCCGAGCATATTTGGTCGATTATGGACTCGCGTATCGTTTTCGTACGCGCGCGGGCGTTCACAAACCTTTCGTGCACGACGAGCGACGCGCACACGAAGGAACACTCGAGTTCACGTCGCGAGACGCACACGACGGAAGTGAGTATAATCGATTATCCCCAACTTCCCGCGCCGAGTGTAAAAAAAGTGTAAATTTAATGCGCTGGTCTGGAAGTTTTCATGCAAAAAAAAAGAAAAAAACTGGTACATTAAATTTGATGTACAATTGTGATGAAAAATTAATATCCTTTTACATTAAAATTAAACTAAATTTCAAAAATGTATGTTACAGTAAAACTTGAGTCAATTATTAAAAATAACGTAGTTCCAATCTTTTTAATACACCGAACATACATTTTTCGTCACAATTGTTTTTACATATAAACTTCCAGACCGGTACATTAAAATTCTTATTCATTCTTTTTAAGGTACACGTTTTACCAGCAACAAACTCGAATTTTCTAAAATATTTAACATAAATTATCGATTGGTTAGTTTTAGTTTGAATTTTCAATGCTATTTGCAGATGCTATCTAATTAACAACAATTGTCAATGCACGGTCGATTCAGGTATTAGATTGTATTATTGCTTGATTTTATTGCTAGTTAAACAAGCAATAAAATTGGCATAATTTTTCACTGTGACAACTAGAAATGTCCTGGAATCCCCCCAAAATACTATAATTTTCTATTCGCGTGTTAGAAATTCTTGCCAAATATGCATATATAAACCATGTTCGTAAATCTCTAAATCTCTAAATCTCTAAATCTCTAAATCTCTAAATCTCTAAATCTCTAAATCTCTAAATCTCTAGATCTCTAAATCTCTAGATCTCTAGATCTCTAGATCTCTAGATCTCTAGATCTCTAGATCTCTAGATCTCTAGATCTCTAGATCTCTAGATCTCTAGATCTCTAGATCAAATCTCTAAATCTCTAAATCTTTCAATCTCTATTGTGTTGATATTAACATGTAAATATATTTGACAAAAATGACGAAGCGGACAGAAAATTATTCATCGAATCCGATTTGGACTCGAATCGGACATTGAATAATTCTGCGTACGCTTGTCCCTACAGCTCATTCGAGGAGAGGCGATATGGAGACTTTAGGATACAATTTATTACAATGGCTGTGCGGACGATTGCCGTGGGAACAGGAAAGTGGCGGAATGGCACCTTTGAGCAATCCGGAAGAGGTTCACGCACAGAAGGAAATATTACTTTCCGACATTCCGTTGTTCATGCGGGAGTGCTTCCCTCGAAAGAAGAAACCTCCCGGTAACTTCATCGTTTTTTATTTATTTAAAAAATGATATAAATATTTTTTTTTAATTTTACAATTTTTTTTTACAGCTGCCATAACGACGTACATGAAATACATTGCCACACTGGATTTCGAGACGCGACCGAATTACGCTTACTTGCGAAATTTATTCCGGCGCGGCGCGTATGTGGAGGAAAATTCTCCGACGTCACCTTACGCGAAACGAGTCGCTAATGAGAACATCTCGTCTCTGAAACCATTCAAGATGCCGTACCTGAGGGAAAGACGACCGTGCAAACCGGTAAATGGCGAGGTAACTATTTTGGCTTTGCGCATCAACGCGGATCGATCTAATATCGAGTAGATTGATCGATCGATCTAATATCGAGCACGTCGATCGATCGATCGATCTAATATCGAGCACATCGATCGATCGATCTAATATCGATTACATCGATCGGTCGATCTAATATCGATTACATCGATCGATCGATCTAATATCGGTTACATCGATCGATCGATCTAATATCGATTACATCGATCTATCGATCTAATATCGAGTACATCGATCTATCGATCTAATATCGAGTACATTGATCTCTCGATCTAATATCGAGTACATCGATCGATCGATCTAATATTGAGTACACTGATCGATCGATCTAATATCGATCAATACATTATTTTTCAGGGAAGAATAACGAGGAATACACCGGCGCCGATAGAAAAAACTGACTTTAGCTGGGAAGAGGTACTGGCACGTCACCCGGACAAGCTTGCCAAAGTGAGCAATCAACCTCTTCCGTCACCCTTGACACCACCTCCGTCACCGCCGCCACCTTCCTTACCGACGTACGCGATGCTCAACGTTATGCGGCGAATGCGAGACCGACAAGCTGGCATATACAGACAAAAGACTAAATGTAGCGAGTAAGTAGCGTGAACAACTCCCTGGAGAAAATATTTATCTGAATATGTTTGAAAGTTTATCTGAAAATGTTAAAAAATTGAACACAAATGTCTCTGAAGACTCCTCAGGATTTCTCAAAGTTTTCGCACTTTTCAGAAAAAGTAAAAAAAAAATCTGAGTCTCTGAATATTCCTGATTATTCTGGAATATTCCTGATCATTCTGAATATTCTTGATTATTCTGAATATTCTTGATTATTCTGAATATTCTTGACTGTTCTGAATATTCTTGATTATTCTGAATATTCTTGACTGTTCTGAATATTCTTGATTATTCTGAATATTCTTGATTGTTCTAAATATTCTTGACAGTTCTGAATATTCTTGACAGTTCTGAATATTCTCGATTGTTCTAAATATTCTTGACGGTTCTGAATATTCTTGATTGTTCTGAATATTACTGATTGTTCTGAACATTCCTAATTTTCCCTCCTAACTTCTCTGAAAAGCTATGAATTTTGTTGACATTCTAAGCCTGTTTCTCTTATATATTCACAAACGATTCTCTTATATATTCACGTACATTTATCTGGAGAACTCTAATTTTTGCTGGTTTACAGCGAGTAACAGAATGAGTAGATCTTGGAGACAACTCGGCATTTTCTTTTAACGGAATTTATCAGAAAAAAATCAGTTTTCCAGAATTTTTCGAAAAATACTCTGAATTTCTCTGATAAATTGCGATAGCTGGAGGTTGTGTCGAGAAAATAGTAGAAATATTTAACAAGTAGCAGAGAATCATAGATAAAAATATTGGAAAAATCTCTGAAAATCACTGATACAGTCCGGTTAGAGTTTTTCAGATGAATTGTCAGAGAAAAATTGTCGTCACGGTAGTTAAAGTGACTTTTTACAAAAATTACAAAAGCAAAAAAAAATAATATTCCTGAAACATCGATTGGAAATAGGAAGCGAACTCGATCGCCATTTATATCGAGAGAATCGATATGGTACGAGAGTAACGTCGCAGGATGCATTCTTCAATGCAGTTTTGATTTTGTCGGCTCTGATTGAATGCACCGTTGGTAATTAAACAAAACCCTACTAACAACGAGCAGCCGCAAATAAAAGAAGGCAGCTGAAAAGATCAGAATTGTATTCAAGAACGCATATAATGGCATCTGCTGTATCATTTTAAAAGAGGGAGAGACTTTTTTACTTTCGTAAAATAGGTAATGTTAAATCCCAATCTTTTATCTTTTCTGTAACCCATGCATGAAAAGTGCTACTTTTCGTGACTGTCGAGAGTGGCGTAAGTGGCGCTTTGTAGTCAAGTGTACTACAAATACCCGGCGCGTGCACACACCAGGCCGATTTTAATTTACGCACGCGTCTCGTACTTTACGCACGCTTCTCGTACTTTACGCACGCTTCTCGTACTTTGCGCACGCTTCTCGTACTTTACGCACGTTTCTCGTACTTCACCCACGCCTGTCGTATTTTATGCACGCTTCTTGCACTTTACGCACCCCTCTCGTACTTTACTCACGCATCCCGTATTTTACGCACTCCTCTCGTATTTCACGCGCGCTTCTCGTCCTTTACGCACGCTTCTCGTACTTTATTCACGCTTTTCGTACTTTACCCACGTTTCTCGCACTTTACGCACGCTTCTCGCACTTTACGCACGCTTCTCGCACTTTACGCACGCTTCTCGCACTTTACGCACGCTTCTTGTACTTTACGCACGCCTCTCGTACTTTACTCACGCTTCCTGTATTTTACGCACGCCTCTCGTATTTTACGCGCGCTTCTCGTCCTTTACGCACGCTTCTCGTAGTTTATTCACGCTTTTCGTACTTTACCCATGCTCCTCGCACTTTACGCACACTTCTCGTACTTTACGCACGCCTCGTGTTCTTTACGCACGCCTCGCATACTTTACGCACGCTTCTCGCACTTTACGCACGCTGGCTGTACAGCGCCACAATCATCAGGCGCCGAGTAGCACTTCTCCATTCGTTACAAAGAACATTATGTGATACCAGTGCGGTGTAGCGAACATCATAGGCCGACAGTAAAGTGAGTCTCACTCGCCATGACTCGCTTCACAGCGTGCGTATAAAGTTCGCTTTACCGCACTCATATCGGAAATTACTATCTACCTTTTATTTACCCGAAAACTCTTTGCGAATTTTTTCATTCTTCATATCCTGCCATACTAATTAATTTTTTCTTTCTTTTTTTTTTCAGTAACGACACAAAATCCAAATGGATGACACCAGCGATGGAGGAAGTAGCACAGCTGAGAAAAAAGTCCCTGCAAGCGATAAATCAAGGATCCAAACCCACTTCCACCGTGTCGTCGCCGCGCTTGACGCGCTCTCGGGTCGCGCATTTGAAGCGTAAGCCAATAATTTTTTTACGAATTTTTTTTCTTCGATCTTTCTGACGATATTAATTCCTCAGGTCTCGGCAACGGGAACGAAGTCGACTCCGGCTCCGGCAAAGCAACGCAGAGGAAACGCAAAGCGCCGCCGCAATAAAGCAGCGACGCATTTCACCGTTCATCTATTATCGTTTCATTGATTCCAATCGTATCGTGTAGTAAGATAGAAGCAAGTTCATGAACAATCTGTCGTTGTCGTAGAATCTTTTATTATATAATATAATAGCGTCTAGCGATTTATTTAACTAATAGATTAGCGAACTATTGACGTTCCTGTACGAAGGATAAATAATTAGTTTATTTTTAAGTAAAGCCAGACAAAACGTCGTCTCGCCAACTCTCGTAAGACTGTTCTGTCGTCACAACTATTCTTCTTCGCTAAATGTAAATACACACGAGATACTTTATGCATTTTTTATTTTTTTTAAGGTCCTTTCGTTACGTCGAGGAATTGGAGAGAATAATAAGAGAAAATAATACGAAAAAAATTACAAACATTTCCGGTTTGGATAAAAATCTGAAAAGCAAACAAATTATCCGGGGAGCTAATTTTTTTTCACGAAAATGATACTTTTACTTTTTTGTTACTTTTTTTTTTTAATACGCGTGAATTTTTTTCAGAATTTTATGTAACGTTTAAAAATTGCGTTTTGCTTTCTGTTGAAGTTTGTTTGACATCTCAATTTTCAAACGTTACATAGAATTGTTGAAAAATTCATACGTATTCGGAAAAATTGACGAATCATTTTCGTAACAAAAAACAATTGGATTGTCGGGTACCTTGTTGCAGAATTCTTGTTTTTCGGTGGTTTGTTAATAACTTTTTGGAATTAGTATTAGGCGAAAATAATCTTTTCGGCACCTTCCATATGCTCGATTTTTTCAGATTTTTATTCCTTCGAGAAGTGTTTGGCATCTCTCGAACTCGAGTGGCGTCGGACATAACGAAAGGACTACTTTAAGGATGCATCGCACATACATTCCCAACAAAAAGTTTAATGCGATCAAAATTTCAGTACTTCGCGACATGCCAAAAATCCGAAAATATCCAGCGCATTACATATGTCAAGACCTTTGATTTTGCATAATAATAATGCCAAAAAGTTATTAACAAATGACTCGAAAGATTAATTGTTTAAAAAAATTGAACAATTTTTTTTAGCAATTTGTTAATAACTTTTTGACATTATTATTGCGCAAAATGAATGTTGTTGGCACCTTTGATACAGTTGATTTTTTTCAGATTTTTATACAATTAGGAAGTGTTCGAATTCTCACTGAATCTCACTTTTGACTGGGAATGTACGTGTGAAGCGTCCTTCATCTGCGGATGGCGAGTTTAGATATCGTGATGACAGTAACTAATAGTTCATTAACCTTCCATGTTCTATAGCGCTATATTATAAAAAAAATTGAGAAACTAAAATGGACTAACACGAACAAAAATATTTTTTTTTTATTTTTGGCAGAAAATTTAAACTGAATCGGTTTTTGGTCATTTTACCTAGTGTAATACTTGTGAAATTGTCGACGAACGCGATGCAATCGATCCTGCGAAAACCTTTTTTTTTGCATCGGAATTTTTTAAAAGATTTTGTAAAGAGTCGAAGCCTATCAATTTAGATTAAATCATTGTAATATTTAACGCGCTGCGGCGATACTTTGAAATCCGATTCACGAGTAGACTGAAACACGTCGATTTATTTTTGTTCGAGTGACGTCGCGACGATTCTTACGAGTGCGGGACATTTTGCTACCATTGGGTGAGAGTTCGAAACGCAATGATTTTTTTTTATATATAATGTTTTTTTCCTAACATTGAAATTTCAATTTTTATTCAATGGCTGCGCAAATCTGCCTCGTACGATTCGGAAGTCGCGAAAAATTATCGATTATATATACAAAATCCATAGATAATTTACACCTAATGGTAGCTTCAAAGAAATTTAAATCTATGTCACTCGACTATTACTCGATGTAAGTGTAAATACTATGTGGATTATTTAATTCTCTGCACATTGAGGCATTCTCCGGTAATTTAGCCACTGCTTTTCGAACCTGTTTGATTCGTGTCGTAATTGGCCATGTTTAATCACCATTCGAAGGTACTTTTTGGGAATTATTGTCGGATTTTTTAATCATTCAAAAATTTAGGGCACAAAAAAAACGTCGACATTAAAGTTGTATTTTCATGTGAGCTTGTAATAGAAATTTTTCAAATAGTTTTATCGCATCGATAATGTTGATTTTTCACAAAAAAAAGTGTGAAGATTATTATTTTTTGCTGTACAATTTAAAAAGTGTTGATGACATAAAAAAATCGGATGGAACCGATCAAGTTGCGATCTTGCTGAAAATATTTCGATTGAGTGAAATTATGGATTACTTAATTTTTTGCGTTGGAAATATACATTTTGTACTGGATAAAGTTTCGTTCGAGTATATCCGCTCCATAAGTCGTTTCTGCCCGATCGCGATGAAGCTTCAATAATTTGTCGAGAATAGAACGCTGGACGTTTGCAATTTTTTTTTCTGTATTTCAAACATTCAAAAATCAGAAATAAATTTTGAACAATTAGAAATAAATTTTCAACATTCAGAAATAAATTTTAAACATTCAGAAATAAATTTTAAACATTCAGAAATAAATTTTAAACATTCAGAAATAAATTTTAAACATTCAGAAATAATTATAAATTCATTTTTCATCACTCGGTGCGAAAATTGCCATTTTTCCGCCCGCTTCGCGTGCGTAAAACCGCCATTATCGCACCTTGTGATGAAAAATTTTGTACATCCCTCGTGCGAAAAACTTTTTCTAACTCGTGTAATTACAGCACTCGCCTTCGGCTCGTGCTGGAAACTCGCACTCTTTAGAAAAACGTTTTTCGCCCTCGTGGAGTAATGTACTATTATTTACTGTTAGTAATCCTTCGTTGTGTTATGGTATCTTAAGGATTTTAAGGTCATTGATAATAAGGTCTGAAGTAAATTTTGCAAAATACTATCGGTGAATCGCATATGACGTGACGAAGTAAAGAAAAATCCAGGTGACAATAAAAAATGGGTCATTTTTTTACGTATCGGCCATGTGTTCCTAACCATTCGGTAATATTTGCAGAGGAATAAAAATTACCATTAAAAAAAAAGTTAAACGATTCGCATTGTTTTTTGTGAAAAATCAACGTCATTGCGTCAATAACATTATTCGAGAAAACTTCGTTTAAATTCTCGTTATATGAAACTACAACTTTTATGTTGAGATTTTTTTCCTGCGACCTGGAGCTTTCGAGATCCGGGAACTTAAAAAAAATTACGGGACTTAAAAAGCTAAAAAGTAAAAAAAAAAGATAAATAATAATTCGTGTACCGGACTCGAAGTTTTTATGCAAAAACTGCTATATTAAATTTCCCGTAGAACTGCGTTGAAAAATTATGAAATTAAATAAAGTATTAAAAACATTGGAAATAGGGGAGAGCGGGGCAAAATGGCACACCGGGGCAAAACGGGATAATGAGACAAAACGCGATTCTCCAATAACTTTGGGACAGTGGCGATAACGATACGTGGGTCAAAACGGGTTTGAAAATCCGGATTTATCGTTGGGACAAAAATGGAGCATCGAAAAATAATTGGAAAATTGAGTTTTGCCCTCACCGTCCCGTTTTGCCCCGCTGTGCCATTTTGCCCCGGTTTCCCCTACTTTATTTTTAACAATTCACTTCAACTTCAATGAAAAAATATATTAATTTTTCATCACTATTGTACATTAAATTTAAAGTACCAGTTTTTATGCAAAAACTGGTACTTATTTACAATTAAATTTACAATTTTTTTAACACTATAATTACGCGATGATTCGGCGACGGTAAAAAAAAGCTGCTGAATTTGCAGAAAATGCCTCGAATCTGGCAAGCTCACAACCTGGCTTTCTAAGTTTTGTGATAATTCATTTTGTATTATCCTCGGTAATATAATTTGTATATGTGTACGGGCGTACGTGTGTGTGTGTGTGTGTGTGTGTGTGCCTGCGAGCGTACCTAAGTCGAGGCACGCCGTGATAAAAAAAGACACCCTAACTGCGATTCGTGCCTCGCGTTCCTTAATTTCATAGATAATCGCGAAATCGCGAGGATAAATCGATAGAAAAAGAAAAACAGTTATTTGGATCGCAAATAATGTACTGATTTATAGCAATGTTGCATCGGTATTTTTTTTTTAATACTTATTTCATGTATTATTATTTGTTAGAGCGAAGGATGCGGAAGATAAGAATATTAAATACAATGCTATAAATATTCAACATAAATGTACTCGTCTTCGTGCGTGTTACTCAATTATTCGGCGCGACGAACATACCTTAATAATTTCGGCAGTGCTCCGTTTCTACAGATTCCAACTGAACACAGATCCAACTCCACATGGGCAACTGTACATGAAAAAATTCTGAACATCAACTCGCCACGGCGAACCTCGACCCACTGCCAAGTCAACACAGTAGAATTTGCTTCATCGCGAATTCGAGACTGCAAAACTCGACATATTGCCGACTGGACACGTCAAAACTCGACTCGTTATCAACTCGACCCGGTAGAACCCGACACCCTAAAATTTAATACATTATTAACTGAACACGACAAGATTTGATACATCACCATCTCGACACAGTAAAATTTAACACGTTACCAACTGCACACGATAAAAGTTGATATACTGCCAACTCGGTACGACGAAATTCGCCACACCACCAACTCGACACAGCAAAACTCTACACAGACCCAATTCGACACGGCAAAACTCTACACCGACCCAACTCGACACGGCAAAACTCTATATACCACTGACTCGACACAGCAAAGCTCTGCACAGACGCAATTCGACCCGGCAAAACTCTACACAGACCCAATTCGACTCGGCAAAACTCTACACAGACCCAACTCGACCCGGCAAAACTCTACACAAACCCAACTCGATACAGAGCCAATTCGATACAGATGGGATGTTTGGTAAACGACTTTTGGCGCAACTGAACACAGACCCAACTGGAAACGCGCCATATTTGCGCAGTGCTCCGTTTCTACAGAATCTAACTAAACACAGACCCAACTCGACACAGGCAACTATACACGAAAAAATTCTACACATCACTAACTCGCCACAGCAAAACTCGACACATTGCCAATTCGACACAGTAGAATTTGCTCCATCGCGAAGTCAATACAGCAGAACTCGACACATTGCCGACTAGACACGTCAAAACTCGACCCGATAAAACCCGACGCGTATCCATCTCGACACAGTAAAATTTATCACATTATTAATTGAACACGACAAGACTTGACACATCACCATCTCGACCCAGTAAAATTTAACACATTACCAATTGCACACAATAAAAGTTGATATACTCGACACAGCAAAACTCTACATAGACCCAATTCGACCCGGCAAAACTCTACACCGACCCAACTCAACACGGCAAGACTCTACACAGACCCAACTCGACTCGGCTAAACTCTACACAGACCCAACTCGACACAGAGCCAATTCGATACAGATGCGACGTTTGGTAAACGACCTTTGGCGCAACTGAACACAGACTCAACTGGACACGCACCATATTTGATCGATAGGATAAAGCAGGATAGATACTTTGTTAAGGTGTAGCGGTCGGTATCTATTCTTCTTTATCCTATCGATCAAATATAGCGCGTGTCCAGTTGGGTTTGTGTTCAGTTGCGCCAAAGCTTGTTTACCAATCGTCCCGTCTGTGTCGAATTAGGTCTGTGTCGAGTTGGGTCGGTGTAGAGTTTTGCCGTGTCCAGTTGGGTCGGTGTAGAGTTTTGTCGTGTCGAGTTGAGGTCGGTGTAGAGTTTTGCCGTGCCGAGTTGGGTCGGTGTAGAGTTTTGCCGTGTCGAGTTGGGTCGGTGTAGAGTTTTGCCGTGTCGAGTTGGGTCTGTGTAGAGTTTTGGCGTGTCGAGTTGTTGATATGTCGAGTTTGGTCGTGTCGAATTAGTGACGTGTCGAGTTTTGTTGTATTGAGTTATCGATGTATTGAGTTTGGCCGTGTCGAGTTGGTGATGTGTCAAGGGTTGTCGTGTTCAGTTGACAATGTGTTAAATTTTACTGTGGCGAGATGGTGACGCGTCGGGCTTTACCGTGTCGAGTTGATAACGAGTCGAGTTTTGACGTGTCCAGTCGGTAATGTGTTGAGTTTTGCTGTGTCGAATTCGCAATGAAGCAAATTCTACTGTGTCGAATTGGCAGTGTGTCGAGTTTCGCCGTGGCGAGTTGATGATGTTCAGAATTTTTTCGTGTACAGTTGCCTGTGTTGAGTTGGGTCTGTGTTCAGTTGGAATCTGTAGAAACGAAGCACTACCATAATTTCGACGTAATATGCTGTACGAAAAAAAAATGTTAAGGTAGTCCTTGTGAATAGTGTTCACTTCACTTAAGTTTCAGAGAAATTACAGGGAATTGTAAACACTTCTCGACGGTATAAAAATCTGAAAAAAATCAAGCGTGTTAAGGGGAGAAATACATAGAAATGGTCGAAAACGTCGAAAAATGTCGGAATTTTTGTCGTCGACCAATCGTTTTGGAATTTGTAGGGTATTTTATTGTACATTAGAAGGCATGAAAACATTTTTTTTCCGCCTTCGCTAAATTTGATGATCATTACTAACCTGAGCGCATGCGCAGTACAGTTTCATTACTCCCTAGGGAGCAATAGCGCTCATTACTCCCGGGGAGTAATAGCGCTCATTACTCCCGGGGAGTAATGGTCATTGACGAATATCACGATTTTGCGACGCAAGAAATGTGGTTATTTTAACAAAGTCGGGAAAAAAATATCGTATGCGACAAGGGAGGAAGTGCATTTTCACCTCGGGTAACTTTCTACCCTCGTTTCACTCAGGCATCAAACTTTACACTCGGTGGAAACACGCACTTTCGTCCTTTGTGGCATAATATACTATTTTTAAATCGATAATAAGTGTTCATCACCAGCCTGCAGCCAATTGTAGCTGAACGAATTTTCGCCGCGATGTCGAACTGCGGCAGCTGCAGTTTTTTTTTATCATAATCAAAAAATTCAAAAACCATTACATTCTTTATAAAAGTACGCTGGCGATAAACCAAGAAAATGTTTTAAAAATTGAATATTGTAATAATGGCGGCACTCAGAGAAAAAAAATTTGAATGTTCACCGAAAATTTTTATGCCAAAAATGATTGTTAAATTAATTTTTTATTGAATATGGAGGTTTATCGACAAGGGTTTGCAATTATGTGTCTAGAGACCTTTGGTTGAAATGAATCGGATGAATAGTTTTTTTTTTTTTTTTAACGCTGCCGTAAATTTCCGAAATATAGTTTTGAGTAAATCGCGTTTAAAGTTTCGGGTAAAGAAAAATCAAAGTCTCTGGTACCTTATAGTTGTTAAAAAAATTTCAAAACGGTTGGTTGAGTAGTTGCGTTGGAAAAAA
This sequence comes from Ichneumoninae sp. B BG-2022a, assembly GCA_030522725.1. Taxonomy (NCBI): domain Eukaryota; kingdom Metazoa; phylum Arthropoda; class Insecta; order Hymenoptera; family Ichneumonidae; species Ichneumoninae sp. B BG-2022a. Next base: position 22,454 of record JAPYZD010003838.1, read on the forward strand.
AATCCCGACATTTTTTGTCGATTTCTATGTATCTATTGCTATGTATTTCCCCCTTTAAGGTAGCCATACCACTTCGGGCTGATTTCGTATAAGCTCGAGAAAAATTATGACAATTGCAAGTACTTCTCGATGGTATAAAAATCTGAAAAAATGTATGCATATTAAAGATACTGAAAATATTAATTTTGCATAATAATAATTCCAAAATGTTATTAATAAATTAGTCAAAAAATTAGTTGTTTAACAAGTTACCCGACAAACCAACTTTTTTTAATGAAAATTATTCGTTCATTTTTCTGAATACACATGCATTTTTTCAGATTTTTCAATTAGTTTTGAATTTTGTGTTTCTCACACATTTTTTCTATACAAAAAAAAAATCAAAGCTTATTGAAAAATCTGAAAAAATTCATACGTATTCAGAGATAAGAACGAATCATTTTCATTAAAAAAAAGTTTCGTTGCCAGGTAATTTGTTAAACAATTAACTTTTTGATTAATTTGTTAGTAACATTTTGGAATTATTATTATGGAAAATTAATCTTTTCAGTACCTTTAGTATGCATGTATTTTTTCCGATTTTTATACCATCGAGAAGTATTTGCAATGTTCTCTTATTTTTCTCAAACTTATGCGAAATGAGGAAGCGACATAGCTACCTTAAGTCCTCTCAGAAGACCGACCGTTCTTTATTTTTCTATTTCGAAATATCGGCTCTTCTGTATTCTGATCGTTTAAAATTTCGATGCCCATCCAAAATTTTATAAAATTATATAAAAAATTAAAAGCGGACTATATACGTTCAAATAATATAATACTAACTTACATTCGATAGTTTTAAAGAAAAACAAAAAAAACCACTTACATAACACCCTAACGGGAACTCCTGACTGGGGTATTTTGGTACCCGAACCGTGCTGCGTTAGCGTTCTGTGCGACACCAAGTGAGTACCTGAGGCGACTAACTGTCTCCGCACATCGGCAGATCATGGAGCAAAATTATCGTGGAAGTCCCATTTCGATATGTAATGTCAATTTCTACTTTAGAAGCGCTGTTTGAATATCGTCTGGGGTACTTTTGTACCCCATACATGAGTTCTATGGTTAAAAACCACCACATCATAAGCTTTCCTCGGAGTTTTTGGGTCCGCTTGGCGCGTTTGGTTTTCACAGTGGTTTGGTCGGTGGCTGAGTCCGTTAGGGTAACACGGAAACGTGCGTAGAAATATTTCGGTGAAACGTGAAATAAAAAATATTTCACAACATTTTATCACTGTTTCAGAAAAATTTCTCATGTGTTGAAAAATTAAGTATATGTTTCTGAAAAATATTTATAAAAAGTTTCGTTGAAATATTTTGACATAATGTTTCAAAATATTATTTTCACATATTTCAGAAACATCTCGTAAGACTTGAAAGGTTGAAAATATTTCCAAAATATTTTATTACAATAATAGTGTCGAACATAGAATACAAATTTTCCGAAATAAATAAATAAAAACAAATTTCTCGAATACAAATTTTTGTCGAAGTAGACGGTGTTCAGTAATTTTTCAAAAAAATCTATAAAATCTATAAAAAAAATTTTATAAATAGTTTCAATCTTTTAAGGAGGGTCAAGCGCGAGACTCGGAGGCGATAGGCTCGGTGGCGTGCAAGGTGCGGGGTAGGTCGTGTGCGAATGTGAGATCCGCTATGCGGCCTCTCACTCGCACGTGCCAAGCGTGCCGAGATGAAGCTATAAAGTTCCATGTAATTGCTTATTGTTTACTAACGTTGAAGAACAAGTGTCCGCTCTTTTATACAGAGCTTCCTGACAATATTCTTTACATTTTTCAATAATTTGTTTGCAACGTTTCCGCATGAACTACCCTAGAAACATTAAAATTCATCGTTTATTTTCAATCTGCTATAAGAATCAATGTTAAATGGTGCAAATAAAAAAAAATATTTCTCGAAAACGGCGAAGACGAACGTATTCAAACTTTCCTGTTACACTTAGACCGTTCATATCAATGCGTAAAACAAAATCAGCATACTTTTCTTAATGACGTTGTAACGCTCGACCCTCCTTAAATCTTACAAAATATTTCTGAAATATATGAGAGTAATATTTTGAAATATTAAATCAAAATATTCCAACGAAACGTTTCTTAAATATTTAAGAAAAAACACTTAACTCACATAGACAAGCGCCATGAAAAGTAGCAATATTGTCGCGATATTTGCTTCATGTGCGGTACATGTCGCAATTATGGAGCCAAGTGGTACTTTTCGTGCCGCTTGTCCATCAGGGAATCTTTCAGCACAAATATTTAATCTCAAATATTTCCGAAATATAGTGATAAAACATTTCGAAATATTTTTTATTTCATCTTTCACCGAAATATTCTACCGAATATTTCCGTGCTTATTCAGGCGTGTATATGGAAAATGTACTGGTGATGCAAACTTTCACATTTCGCCGAAATATTTAAAAACCATTTCAACGTAATATTTCTGAGCGGACAAAAACATGTTTTTAAAATCTTTTAAAAACATTTCGCAAAATATTTTTTAATATTGATAAAATATTTTCAATATTTCAAAAAAATACTATTGAAACCTTTCGAAAATATTTCCGTGCTGTCTGAGTAGATTGAGAAAATTCAAGACAATCAATACACATTTTTCCAAAAAAAAAAAATATACAAAAAAAAATACGAATACATAGACCTTCTCGCGACTCTCGCGTTCGTTAGAAATAAATGAAATCGCTTGTGGACAATCCGTCGAAAACTCTGCAAGGAGTTTGCGTGGTGCCGAGCAGCACGTAACGCGATCCACATTGCTGGCAGAAGAGTGGTTACAGGGCTCCGGACGAAGACAGGCGTTGCATTCAGAAGTTCTGCGGCTCGTGCGCTTACAATAACTAGACATCTGCATGAATATATATATATATATATACAGATATGCAATGTATATACGATGCTGTGGTACAGGCGATACCGACAGCCTCTGTCCCGGCTGATTACGTCCGTACACGGCCGAAGTTGAGTTCAGTGCTCGGCCGGTCGTCTGCACTCTGTACCGCGTCGTTTCGACTCAGTCCGTCACGCGACCTCGTGGTGGCGAGTCAATGCGCTGGTCATAGTCTCCTTATTCAATCGCTCTGGGGCCTATGTGCATAGAATAACTGTATATCTCTATAATATGTCAAATTCTCGCCGTCGTGTCAAGTATCAGGGGGAGGGGTCATAATATCCGGGGGGGGGGGGATAATAGGGTCAGAGGGGGTCAGTAATAAGGTCGCGAGTCAATAATAGGGTAATAAGATCGAGAGGGTCAGTGATAGGGTCGGAAGTTGAGGGCGTTAATAAAATAGGGTTAGGGGCGGTCAATAATAGGGATAGAGGGGTGAGGGTTTGGTAAAAGGGCGGGGGCTCGATAATAAGATCGAGAAGGTCAATAGTAGGGTCGGTGATTAAATCGAGCGGGTCAATAATAGGGTCAGTGATAAAATCGAGCGGGTCAATAATAGGGTCAGGAGTCGAGGGCGTTAATAAAACAGGGTCAGGGCAGTCAATAATAGTGGGGGAGGGTCGATAATAGGATCGAGGAGTCAATAATAAGGACAGAGGAGTGGGGGGTCGTTAAAATGGCGGGGGCTCGATAGTAAGGTTGAGGGGGGGGGGGCACAATAATCGGGTCGGCAGTCGAGGGGGTTAATAAAATAGGGTTAGGGGCGGTCAATAATTGGGTCGAGGGGGTTCATAATAGGGTTAAGGGCGATCAATAATAGGGACGAGGGAGTTCATAACAAGGGTTAGTGGCGGTCAATAATAGGGTCGAGGGCGTTAATAATAAAGATGGGGGATGAGAGGGCTAGAGAGGGAGGGGGGCAATAATTGGGTGTTCGATAATATGGTCGAGGCGGTTCATGATAGAGTCAATAATATGGCCAAGGTATGGAAGACCATGGTCATATGACACCCACCCCCCCCTTACTGTAAGTCCCTATTCTAAGTAAACTTTGACAAACAAGACATATTCACCAAAAAATTATGTTTTCGTTTATTTGGACCTCGATATTTAAAAAAACGAACTTTTCGATAAAAAAAAAATACCGGTACTTCAATTTAAAATTACATCTTCTATTTCTTTAAATCACTTTTCTGTATCTCTAATACCAGTTTCAAAAATACAGGGTTTAAAAAAACAATTTCAAAATTGGCATAAAAAACGATCCACGAATTCTGAAAAAAGTAACCCTAGGAACCCAAGCGACCGTGAAAAGCGACGTTTTGTGCCAAAAAGTAACCACACTAACGACCGCCGAAACGCCCACTCTAGGTCATTCCGTTGCCGCGTTTTACTAGTGAAGTCGTTTGTTTGATTGGCGACCGAACAAAAGACCGTAAAAGCAACTGTCCAGATATAAGCTTTTTGCCGACCGGAAGGGGCTTTTCTGGACGGTTGCTTTTACAATCGTTTGTTCCGTCGCTTACCAAACAGACGACTTCATGGTCGAAACGCGGAAACAAAACGAATCGCCAGAGCAGTTGCTTTCACGGTCATTCGTGTCGTTAATTTTTGGCACAATACAACCGCCGCTTTTAGGGTCGTTGCTTCGGTCGCTCAATATGCCAGGGAACCTTTTTTTCAGAATTTTTTGATCGTTTTTTATGCCAAACCCGATTGTTTAAAAAACCTGTTACAAAAATCTACATACGCAGGTAGCACAATAAAAATTAGTTATCAGAAAGTGATCTAAATGGGTTACATATGTCTGTCCGGATGGTAACTATAAGATGTCCTACATCCAAAAGTTAACTTTTTTGATGGGAGGTAACTTTCGGATACCGCCCAGACGGACATATGTAACCCCCCACATAGCATTGAGATTACATAAAGTGCTCATAAATCGGTTCAAAAAAATCTCAGTCACTTATGTTATCTCAAAATTATGCAATTTGTTACCCAAACGTCCTCCGAACGACGTCTAGTGCGTACATTTTCGACTTCTTCTGGATGTCTTAAATTTGAGATCTTAAGGAATTTCTTTGATAGATCACCGAATATTATGCTGTGTTGCAGGCGTTGAAAATAAATAAACTATATAAAAGTTGTAAATTGGAATATTCATATCGCCTCGTAATAAAAGTTAAAATTTAAAAAATTTTTATCGTTTTCTCATAATGTTTCTTTATTCGCGAAGCTTCCTCCATCAGGAAGCCAAATATATATAAAATTATTTCTTTTGGAAGAAGCTTCGCGAATAAATGAACATTATGACAAAACGATATAAAAATTTGAGTTTTCTACTTTTATGAAGAAGCGATATGAAAATGTCAATTTTCAACTTTTACGAGAAAGCCATATGAAAATTTTTATTTTCATAGTATAAAAAAAATTACCTTAATGTTTTCAAATTTTTTACTGTAAACTGTTACGGCGCTCAAGGTCGAAAGCATCTCAGTATTCAATGAAAAAAGGTCGTTTTGAGAATATCGTAACGATTACATGTATCGGACAAGTTTAAGACAAGTTGAGACATATTAAAGACGTCTTCGTTCAGATCCCCTAGCAAGTCAAGCGACCACCATACGACCAAAAAAAACGACCGGTCGTTTTGTGCCGTTTTAATTACCATAAAACAACCAATAAATCGACCATTTTGTCGCTTTTGCTTTAACGACCCCAAAAACTACCGAGGTAACGTCTGCTCAAACACGTTCGTCGTTTTTTGGGTCGTTAAAGGAAATACGACCAAGCCTAAACCTAAAAACTGGTTGTTGTTTTGGTCGCACTGTGGTCGCTAAAACGGCACAAAACGACTGGTCGTTTTTAAGCCGTTTCGCGGTCGGTTTCAAGGGTCGTTTGACCTGCTAGGGGCGCAAAGACCTCTCGAAAAGGACATCTTTCATCCATCATTAAGAGATTCGTGCTCTATGCCCTAGTAAGTTGACGGACCTCTTGTTTTTAGGGAAAAAACTAAAAAACGGGCCGAAAAACGGACACGTCCGTTGAAGAACGGAAACGGACCACAAAAACGGTAAAATGGACCGTACCTTTGGATTGGTCCTTTTTCGATTGCGAAAACCGAGGAAAGACCGAACGTTTTTTATTTTTATTTTTGGTTAAGTTTTTTATGGTGGCCGCGGTCAGGGAAAACCGGGAAACCCCTGAAAAGTCAGGGAAAAAGTAAATTCCTTGACCCATTCCTGAATCTTCTGTAAATAAATAAAAAGGACATTAGAGGGAGGCTTAAAAAATTAGGAACATAAAAAAAATATAATTAAACATTAATACAATAATTAGGCATTGTCATTTGTATTGTTAATTTAAAAAAAACAGAAGTCGTTAGAAGTTTGGTCAGGGAAAATGTTCAATTCGTCAGTGAAAAGTCAGGGAATTTTTTTCCGGGGAAAAAACGGCCACCATGTTTTTACATATTTTTGTTGTTTTGCTTTTAATTCTGTTTTTAATGAAAGGACAGAATAAAAATACGATCTCGGTCTTTTTCCGGTTGCGGGAACCGAAAACGGACCAAAGCAAATTTTTCTAAAAAAAAAAAAACCGTTCGGTCCGTTTTCGGTTTTCGCAACAGAAAAAAAGACCAAATGCCAACAAAAAATGTACAGTCCGTTTTGTTCCCCAACGGACGTGTCCGTTTTTCGGTCCGTCAACTTGCTAGGTTGGGCCATTTGGATAATTTTCTGATAACTAGTTTTTGTGTGCTACCAGCACACAAAAGGGTATTTAAAAGAATTATTACGAATAGCGGCGAAATTTGGATTTTTCTCGTTGGAGCTTTGCGGCTTGGAATGGCGCGTCGACGTACACTGTTAACGCACGCTGCAGTCGTACAGACGGTGCCAGCAGCCTCAGTCGCGGCCGATTACGTCCCCGCGCTCTCGAAGTTGAGTTCAGTGCTCGGCCGATGCTGCTACACGCTCGTCCGCACTCTGCACTCGCCTCGTTCCGGCTCAGTCCGTCACGCGACCTCGTGGTGGCGAGTCGATGCGCGCCGGTCGTCGTCTCACCAGTGAATCTCCCTCCATCCCGTAACCGTTCGAGCATCCCAACGAGACTCTTCCATCGTCGCCAGCATGGATTTCTAATTCCGGCGTGTTTGTCAGTTCATTAAAAACAGTGACTCGCGATGAGTGCGACGCGACGGATGATCGACAATCGAATCGGCGTGCATTCGACGAGCAAACGGATACGTCTTTCCTGATTTTGTTCCTTCTTTCGGACATGGCGAGCGAGGCCGACGACGCGGAGGCTGCGGCCGCCGGCGCTGTCGACTCGGATGGCTCGGTTAGCTGGGAAGAATTTTTTGGTAAGACGTTGTTTAGTTTCGCATTTTTTTTTTTTTTT
>JAPYZD010003839.1:0-12288 GCA_030522725.1 Ichneumoninae sp. B BG-2022a
ATATATAACATTGCTATTACGTTTCTTACAAGTGAGCTCTTTCGTGTTTAAAGACGATAAGCGTTTATTAATCGATTGACTGAGCTTTTGTATGTTATTCTCAAATTGCCCTGCCTGAAACTATACACGGAGCAACTTGTGAATTCAAACAAAACTATATTATTTATTAACTTTACACTTACTCGTAATTCCACCCTACTTCATAATACCACAAGTAAATACAATAGATACCGATTAGGGATTATTGTCGGAACGGGAAATGCGGTTGAAATATACCAACCTCATTTTTTGTCCCTAATTCTCGACTGTTACAGATCAATCGGCAATATTATACAGCATGATCCGCCGAAAGGATCGTCGATGGTTGATCGAATCTCGGGATTCCATATACGCTCTCAGGTGCATATTAAGACTGAACAGTTTCATTTTATAAAAAACCGAGAATACTTCAAATTATTTTCTCCGCGTACGCTTGAAACGCGTATTTGCTAGGCTCCTCCGGCGACGCCGTTACATCCGATTTATTTCCGCCGTTCGAATTTGTATCTCCCGACGAAAATGTATATAATTGTCATGCAAACAGCTTCGTGAGGAATAAGTATCGCAGATAACCGTGTTCCAGCTCGGGCTTCGATTCTGTCGGATCACCCTTATCACTCACGAACACTTTCGATTCTTCATCGGATTCATTCTCCTGTTCCTTGGCCTCGTCGTTTTTCTGTTCACACTCCGGCTTGGGGTCGGTCTTTTCATGATTTACATGTTGTTCGTGCGCCTCTTCGTTTTCTTGCTCCGGTATAGCTTCCTCCACGCCGACCGATTGATTCGCTTCCGAAACCGTCTCGATCGATGGACTAACTGCGATCTTATCATGGCTAGCTTCATCCGAAGTGACGATTGCCTTTTCGACTATGTAACTTTTGTACTCTTTGGCAGCCTCTCTCATGCGGCAAAGGAAATCCGGAAGACCTGCGACGAACAAATATCGTTTGGATTACGAAGGGAGATACGAATTTTAGCCTGCCCATGTATGCGAAAACTCACCACTCATGGCGACCCACGCAGTCACGGCCGACGGTATATTAACGCCAGGATCGTCGAAGTAGGTAAGTCCAAACTCGATTCCGGGCTCGTTGAACTCGGTACAAGGCCTTATCACCATGTATGACCAGTACGTCGTCACTCTGTTTACGTACATACGTCAGATTATTGTTTGGTAATGGTGAATGAGAGTTCGCTCCTATTTCGATAGTGTACTTAAATCCATCATTGAACAGTGTTCAGTCGTCGAAATAACTCACAATCCGTAACGAATTACGAAACTAGAAAAGATTGATCGACATGCTTAACAACGTCGTACAATCCACATTCACGTGATGCTCGATTTCGGCGAAAAGAAGCATACATACGTAACGTTCTTGAGATTACCTGTAAGTGTCGGGCCTGACGGGTGCGTTTGGATGATTCGTGACTTTGCTAACAATCACAACGATCCCTCTGTCCCTATCTACAACCCATCTCCGTTCGTACACGTAATCTCTATTCGAAAAAAGCCTCTGGAAAATAAATGTAACGAATATAAGCACGATTTTGCAGGCGCGATTAAAAGCAAAGCGCACAGAGAACAAAGTATCAAAACAGTTACAGGCCATGTCATTTCCCAGTAGATAACGTCGCTCTGCCGATCTTGCTCCATCTTCGACCGTGGATCCGATTCTATGATCTCCAATCTCCTGGCGGTCGGATCCCATTCCTTTCTGTACTCGACGTCGACCTGCACTTGCAGAAAGTCCTCGGCCGAAACGTCCGCGAAAGAGCCGAATACCTTATACGCGTACAATCCACCCGTGTTGGGCTCTTCTTTTCGCCACACCAGCATGTCCTTTCTTTCGATAAAAGGCTGCCAGTCGATCTCTGCAAACAGAAACACAGCGCGTTTTACCTTAAGCCAGACTTCAAAATGAATACATCGACCAATAGGCCGATTTAATGAATTTATTTTTTTGCGGCCCTTCTATTTTTATCCAACAACACGCGCATGTATTGTGTGCTTAATTGACAATTACATAACGACTGTTACAGATAACGAGAAAAGCTTGTTTGCTGATTATACCCTTTTGTGTTGAAGCAAGAGCAGGCTTAGTCCCGTGACACGTGCAATACTCCACTCCAGGCTGAGTAACGTCTATCACTAGTCTGCGACGACATTTTTCGCAGACAACAGTCGCGTCTCTGAGCTTGTAAATTCCTTCGATCTCTTTGGAGTAACTGCAACACAATAGGCGATTAAATTAATGGGAGCAATGGCAACAAAAGACGTTTCACGAGCGTGAGACGACCGGGACTGCCGTTCATGAGTTTCCGTGATAATCGGAAATTAGGAGTTACCCAAAAAGCTCTTGTTCCGATATCCTCTCCCCGTCCCAGTTGTACATCGTCACCCCGACGGCGCTGATAAGAAATTCACGAGTGTTGCGTCCGATCCGGCGCCTCCACGATTTGATGAACGCCTTCAGAGCAACCTCGTCCCAAATTTTCGTGTACAATTGAAACAGTTGTATGCTACGTCTCACACGTTGCGCAGCTATGAATTCAAATTGTCTCGTGCATGCTCGAGCAACCTGAATACCCTGCTCGTTGAACCACAAACCTATCCGTCTTCCATAACCACCAAATTTTCCGTAATATCTACACTGTCCGAGAAGCAGCACGTTCATCTGAGCGGTTTGTGGGACGTTCGGTTTCAAGCGACGCAATAGTATCGTTGACATGTGAGACGAGTACATGATCGGGAAGAAGCTTTTTAATTCCTGGGTAGATATAATCGAATTAAAGGGGATCACAAATAATTGGACATCGCGCGTTTTTGAATGTTCCCACCGATCACGAAGGCGTTTTACAGATTTATAAAAAAAAAAGCTCGTACGACCTTCGTCGTACAGAGATATGTATGTGTATCGACAATCAGTACGTCTGCGATTACGCGCGATTAAATATTGAGGCAGAGACGGCGAAGCGCGTATTACAGAAACGTTGCTCTGATTTCCATTCGCATCTCTCCGAGAGCTCCGAGAATCTAGTGGCCACTAGCGACGGTGTTCTAGACCCAGCGCCAGCCCCACCAGCACCACGCTCGGTGTCCTCCCGTTGATACGACGTACAGTCAAGCTTTGGTATTCCGTCTGCGATAAAAATGTCGACCGCCGAACTGAATCCGAGGCCCGTGAGGGTATCTCCACTTATTAAGGTGAGAATAACCTGTCTCGGTGTGTTCCCCAGAATCCCTTTAAAAAATTTTATCAATTGTTTTACATCCAACGTCCTTGAAACAATAGGCTCTTGTCACTTTTCGGTTTATCGACACGGTGCGCTCCTTCACCCTCCGATATTCAATTCTTATTACATAATTTTTCTAATAATCGATTCGAATCCTTTAAGAGGGTTTTTTTTTCTTCTGAGGAAGAACACTCTTGTCACTTAAGCTGTCTATCGTCATTCACTTGTTCTCAAACGTCCCTGAAACTGTCGGGATATCGAGATCCTCAGAGCCGTTCTGTTATTCCTTTCGCGATCCTAACCTCCTACAATTTAGGCTCGTATATTCTCGATGTTCATTTTGCTCGTATCGAATACAGTTCGGTCGATGGAGCTTCCTCACAGCCGGGATCGTCTATGGACTCGTCAATCAAAGTAGATTGAGCAAAAAGGAGACTTTGTGGCGCGAGGCTGAAGCGAAACGCAAGATCGTTCGTGACAAAAAATTAGCCGAAGAGAAGAGGATCGCTACTGCAGGTGAGATCGACAATCCGGCTTTTCTTGGTGATCTGTTCGCAAGAACAGGTTCATCTTCATTAAGCAAATTCTGATACATTTTATAAACTGAACTTTTTTCTTACAGCCGAAATGAGAATGCTGGAAGAGCAGATGAAGTAGACCTCCTTTCTCCGCCTAGTCCACTTCTCTGTATGTAATGAAACTCACCTGTATAAAATTGAAGAAAAAAAACAAGAACAATCATTACGTACTTGTTTCACGTTCCATCTTTATAGAACTGAATATGTACTATTTGAATGATCATGGAAAAATATAAATCGCCGTAGATCCGACAGACGAGTACACTGATATATTTTTATTCAATCCTCTCGACAACTGTCTTGCATGTACACAATGCATTTTATTATTGTAAGACAATTGGTTAGCGTTTTACAAATATCAATTAACAAATCAAAGAATAAAAAAAATTATCGCCCGAACAGGGACTTGAACCCTGGACCCTCAGATTAAAAGTCTGATGCTCTACCGACTGAGCTATTCGGGCTCGGAGTTGTTGACACCATGAATCACATTAACAGCAACGTACAGAGGGTTGGCGAATATCTATGAATACATGTTACAAGACAGACAAATTTTATATGTAGACGAAAAAAATATGTCAAGATTTATATATTAAAGGCAGTATATTTTTAGTGACTGATATAGGGTAGAGCGGGACAAAATGGGGCAACGGGACAAAACGTCATTTTCCATTAATTTTTGGATGCCCGAATTCGCCCTATCGGATACATCAGGCTTTTCTGCCCAGTTTTGCCACCTTGTCCGATCCAAAATTTGATTGGAAAATGTAGTTTTGCCCCGTTGCCCCATTTTGCCCCGCTCTCCCCTATATAGCTTTGATGGATGTCCAGTCAGTACATGACTGACTGCTAAGTAATTGAAAAAGACTATGTCGACAAGTTGCTCCGAACAATGTTTATTACTTTATATAATAAAGCCCCATTTTGCCCCGCCCTCCCCTATATAGCTTTGATGGATGTCCAGTCAGTACAAGACTGACTGATAAGTAATTGAAGAAGACTATGTCGACAAGTTGCTCCGAACAATGTTTATTACTTTATATACATACTTTATGATACAACAAAATATACAAGATCATATGTGTGGTCCCCGGATCATCTCTGACCGAGAAATGGTTTCTGGTAAAAAAAAATATTATAATTACACAAGTACAAGTGGTAAAGTGGTTTGAAATAATGGAATTTGTAATGAGTATCGTCCCGCGATTATTATTGTCTTAAATTGCGATGCCTATATAGTTAGACCGCGTCGGAGTTAAAATGCCATGTAGTATTACATATATAGAAGAGATGCTGTAGAGATGACCTCTAGGCTGGAATGACTTCGGTTTTGTTGTCCTTCGTGACGAGTTGCAAGAGGCTGCCGTTTGCGGGACGCTCCTGCTTCTGAGACCACTTCCAAAACAGCCTGCCAAAAGTAAAAAAAATATTAGACGACTCTTCATAAAAAGTTTCCGTGTGTTTATGATACAGCAGCACCGACGCGCTTCGTGTGCTCCAGAAACATATGGAAATGGTTAACTCCGAAATTAAAATTTGTTTTTTTCTTAGAATGCATGTTTTTTTTAGGTGAAACAAAAAAGGAAGAAAGGCACAAAAAAACTATCCCGCCATTATTTAAAAAATAATTCATAAAAAAATGGGAGAAAATACGCCAAAAAACAAATTTAAAAAAAATCGGAAAAAGGAAGAAAATATACCAAAAAACTCAAAAAAGTAAGAAAAGTAAGAAAAATCCAGAAAAGGAAGAAAAAAAAACCAAAAAAGGAAGATAGAGGGAAAAAACGAAGAGAAAAACATAAAGGTCCAAAAAAATTGAAGACAAAAAAAACCAAAAAAAGCAGAAAAAGAACCACAAAAAAAAAACCAAAAACGATAGACTTACTCTGCTATAAACTCAAGGGGTGTCCATGTAGTCGTGTCCGCTTTCGGCATCCATTTCCGGTTCATGGGAGTGTCCAGTGTTACCGGCAATATAGAAGCGACGAGAGATTCGGCCGGAAGTCCACTGTCTTTGGCCGCCAAAGACTTCGTCAATTGATGAACGGCCGCTTTAGCCATTCCATATCCGACCATCCCAGGTGTTCCCTCCAAAGCCGCTTTGGCACCGGTCAATGAAAGAAAGCCATCTTCTTTGAGGCTTTGAGCCGCGAGACTTGCCGCTATCACCGAACTCCATACGCTCTGCTTCCACATGAGCTCAGTGTTTGCAAGAAAATCTTTATTCGCGGCGTTTCCACCAGCCCATCCTCCAGCTACGCATATTATGCCGTCGAGCTTATCTTCCTTAATGATATCCTTCACTTGCGACAATATATAAGTTTCCTGAGAAAACCCACAAGAAAAACAAACTGAGTATACAATCGATTTCAGCGTATTGTTACGACACATTAACGGAAATTGTACCTGCTCCTTCCAGCTGTGTTCTGCCTTGACAATTATATTTGCGTCGGCCTGGTCATTGGCTTTCATATCAATCGATCCAACCCACTAAAATATAAGTCTTATTACTGCTTGGCATTTTCCGTATAAAAATCATTATTCGTCAATAAAAAATCCGAGAATCGAACATCGGTATAAAATGACGATTATATGTAAAAATCGAATTGAGAGACACTGCGACTGACCCGTGCGCATAACTTATGCTCGTTATCTTAACATATGTTTCGAAGTCCTCGCTGTATAATAATAATCAACAAAGCGATAGTGCATGAAAAGCGGGGATAACCGACGAATTCGTATACACGAAATCTCGGATCGTGGCCCAGTTTACGATAAAATGTACGAGCGCGACTTTAATGCAAGGCATTAGAAAGGTTCTGCTCCATTAGCAGCCTTGGCCTTGATATATTACTGGCTCACTTGCAACGTTCCAGCATCACCAATCGTTTATTCCTTTTCACTTTATTGCTACGTAATACTCATAGGACTATTGGACTGTAGGATTATTATTATTATGTAGATGAGAATTGATGGATTTAAAAAAATTGGATTTCTAAACCACCGGTTGCTACGATTGAGCGGTATATTTTTTCGCTTGTCAATCGATGACAACTTATTGACATTGCAACAAAAGTTGCATCCAATTTGAGGATATAAATTCCGATCGATTATTCGCAATTGACGATACATAAACTCATAAAGTGTGTGAAAAGAATTGCTCGTTAAATCAACAAGTAGTCCTTGAATCCTGGATCGCTAAATGTTAGACGAAATATGCAGCTCGTGATAAACTTAACGTGTACTTGTCTCGGTGAGTTAGGTTAATGATAATATAATAGATGTGTTAAATAAGCCAGCTCTATCGCTACATACCCAATTCTTCGATTTGAACTGGGACACGCAAACGGAGCCGAGCGCTCCTTTTCCTCCGTAAACGAAGACACGTCCTGCTACGGTGGCCATTGTTCGATATATGAAAAGATTTGACATTATAGGAGCCGGATTCGTGCTCGTAGAAGTGTATTTTGCCGAGAAAACCCGACGGATGTTCGGACGTTTCCGCCATATGTATGCGACATTGCCAAATCTTATCTCGATATACGATATATAACAAGCCTCGTGACGAGAATAATTTGAATCATGCCGCCGCCATATGTCCGGGTGTTTCACGAATACGACTCGAATCACGTCCTCACATCAGATGCGAAGTATACAATTATTCGAAACGGCACTTTTCACTTTACACGCAGTTCTTGAAGTTGTCATTGAGTACGAATAAAGTTCCAAAAGAGTCATTTAAAAAGTTCATCATATAACGCATGATACTGTCATTTCGGGAGAGACGTCTTTTCGACATATTCGCGGAACTATTCCCAGGTAATTTTAACGATAGATCCGGCAACGTCGGTGTCTCGCCGAGGCCCTACCCGCAACGCTCTCCGTGATCTTAGGTCTAGCGCGACGTCACGGTAGCCTAGTTGGGTTAGGTTTTACGCTGGAAATTCTTACGAAAAATTTTTTGTTTGGCGATTAATGTTTTCTCTTTGGTATCTTGCGTATTGACCACCACCACGAGCCCGTTACAGGTGTTACTAACAATCGTGTTTCGCGAAAAGTGCGACCGCGAGGCCCCGCGTATCGGCGTATATGAGATTCTAAACGGAAAATGAGTCGACATGAAGGTACGTACGGTGTGCGATCGTTCTGACTAGCGAGTCTGTTTATGGAGCTCGTCCATTATAGTCGAGATAAAATTGTGTCACGGTCCGTATAAGAGAACAGCAAATCACGAAGGATCTGTGAAAAAATTTTGGGATCACCTTGTCGTTAGCAGTTGGATCATATAATTTCTAATTAGATTCCTAAAAGAAAGATAGCTGCTGTATGCTCGGGTAACTTGGAGAGCCCTAATGTCAGAGGGCAGATGGCAGCACCTTCCTAAAATTTACCCGAATTTTTCCTAATTTGCAATCCTATCAATCGTAAAGATTACAAAGATTGTACGATCCTCAACGATATTACGATAAACCTCGCTTCAACGCAGATGCGAAATCGCAGGCTTTGATGAATGCTCAACTGTCAAAGGAGCCCTACCAGCTGATTCCTTTCACATCACCTTTCCTCTACTACCCCCTTCGCCTCTCAACGGCCGTTCTTACATCCAAAAACATATTGCAGCTATTTCCTCGATACTCGGAATACCCTGATTTATATCCAACTACACATGCTTCTTGTATTTCCATGTGCAAACACTGCTACTGCCATGATCTTCCAATAGAAGTTCTGTTATTCTCTGTTCCTTTCAAGCATGGTACTGTTCCATTCTACCTTGCTCCAATTACAAACCATTCTAGTTCGCACCATTTTTGTCATAAGTTTTCAATATACTTCAGCTTTGAGAATCCATTGTCTTCCAGTCCCATGCATTGTCTCAATCTTCCGTGTTATATGGTTTTTAAATCAAACTTGCACTTGTCTAAATTATTCATGATGTAATGTTTTCTAGCAACTGGTTCATACAAAAATATACGTGGTATAATAATAATGTGCCAAATGCATTATATGTATTACAGATGTGCTTTACACCTTTGAATGCAAAAAAAAAAAATTACTAAAATTGTGAAGATACAGTTAGAATACTGCTGTAACGCTAATTATTAGATTTAAATAAGCAGCCATTGTTGTGACCGGGTAAAGTGTGATAAAGTTAGGCAGAGACTAACTTCGTTCGCAGTGCGGAAAGCTGCGCTATACGAACTCGGTAGTGGTGGACAATTTTGATAGTCAATTAAGTAAAAGTGATTGGTTCTGTTAGATGAATTGATCTTTGAACTTGGCTCCGTGAGAGACACGACATGCAGCAATACCGAGCTCTCTCAAATACTATTTCCCTGTTATTACTATTGTTATTCTTATTATTTATCATTAATTATTTATATATTATTTATTGCTATTATTATTAATTGATTTTAAAAATAATACATTAGTTTTCAAAGCTTCGCAGACAAAGAAGACGGTTCAATACAATTTTTTGGCCACTGACCCTTGCTTGTAGATACACCGAGGATATAAATAGCTTTGTTGACACAATAATCTCGACCTAGACGCAAGAAGGATGTTTCATGTATATCCAAGCCCATGTCCTGTATTGATGAAAAAACACGTGTTTATCGGAAAAAAGAGCTAATATACATGTGACAATGTGTCAATAAAATATATTTCTCTCTTGACAGCGACATAGATATAAAATAAATAATCTATGAATTTCTAATACAGATAATCACATATAACAATGTTTCAGGGGTAAGCTGTGACTCCTGCTTAAAGGGAAACTTCCGGGGTCGCAGGTACAAGTGCCTGGTGTGCTACGATTATGATTTGTGTGCCAGTTGTTACGAGGCAGGCGCCAGTACTACACGCCACCTCACCGATCATCCTATGCAGTGCATACTCACGCGAACTGACTTTGGTAATAACAACCTACCGATTATCCATATTTTACTATTTTTCCATATTCGTGATGTGCGCTTAATGATATACGAATTTGCATTGCAGAACTGTATTATGGAGGGGAGGGCGTGAGCGTGGAGCAACCGCAATCATTAACTTGTCCTTATTGCACGAGAATGGGCTTCACAGAGGCGACTTTGCAGGAGCATGTCGCCGCGGATCATCCGGATACGACCTTTGAAGTGGTTTGTAATCCGAAGCCCCGCTTTACACTCGTATTATTAATTTTCGTCTCGATAACAAGATTAATATTTCAACGACGATTAAAATCGCCAGGTATGTCCGGTATGCGCGTCTTTGCCAGGCGGAGATCCGAATCATGTTATCGATGATTTCGCGAGTCATTTGACTCTGGAGCACCGTAGCGGGCCGAGGGATCTCATCTCCTTTCTAGACGAGCCGGCGACCAGCCGGCACGGTGTTCGACGAATACCGCATCCGGCTAGGGGAGTCGGCGCGACAAGAGCCCGCAGGTATGATCAAACTCGGTCCAATAGTGTCTCGCTGAACCGAGTTTTGCAATCACGGAATCGAACGTTGTTTCTCATTATTACGGCGTTGAACCTTGTAGGTCCAACATGCATTTCAGTTCGTCGGGAGGGCTGAGTCCGAGTAGTCGAGATGGTATAGATCCTATAGCGGAATTACTATCACAATTGTCTGGCGTCCGTAGAACGGGCGGTGGTACAGGCCAGAATTCACAACTTCAGCAGCTGCAAATGCAGTTACAGCTGGAGCGTCAACAGGTCAGGGTACGTTGAAACATTTTTGTATCTTCGTTTTACGCCTTTCCGATCATTTCATTTATCGAGCGCACGCTTGAATTGCATAGACGTTCAAAACATCAGAAAGAAAAGAAGATTTTAATAAAAATGTTTGCTTGGTGCAGGCTGCCAGGCATCAGTTGGAGCGGTTGCCTCGAAGGCAAACGCAGGGGATCGGCGCGGTGACCGGTAGCGGAGCGAACGCAGGTGGAAACAGCGCTGGCAGCGGAGCCGGCAGCAGCAGCGGCGGTCATTCGGCTACAATGGCCAGTGTAGTTGCGAACAGTACCGGAAGTAACAATAACCCTGCAAACGCTTCGAACCCGTCCAGCTCTTTGTCCAGCAGCTCTCAGAACTCAATGTTCTTGCTACCCAGGTAAATCACGTTACAAAAAACCAAAAAATCCCGCTTCCGCGCTATTAAGTTATTATTAATAGGGTTTTATTAAATTGTCGATTTAGTGTTTCGAACCTCATTGTATTGCCAAAAAAACAAAGAGTAGACGCTCGACGAGAAGTTGTCCGCAAAGAGCGCTGGCGAGAGCGCGGAAAAGAGACTGTAACGACGAACGTTCTTGAAAAGCATCGTATTTTTTTAGCCTGCTCCATATATAAACGCGGAGTTGCATGTCATGGTCAACGAACCGGTTGCCAAAAATCTCGTACCGCGGCATCTCTCACTTCAGTTCAAACGCTCCCGTGACTTAGACGTCTCGTGCGCGGAATAATTTAACGTTCTTGAAACTAAAGTTTGCAATAGCTTCCGCGCGGTCATGAGGAATCAGGTGGCATTGTTGAAGTAAAGAATATTACATTTTTGTGAATAACTATTATTCACTTGTGTCGTCCCTTGTCGCTCAATGTTTTCATCAGAGGAATCATCTCAGAGGAATAATTAACTGTGTCACGTAACGTTAGCTGCCTTTCGTGAAATAAATCGAGAGAGCCAGAAACATTAGTTGCATCGTCGTTATTGCCAAAGGCATCCTCACTCATTGCCGATGACGGGTTCTGTTGGAAGCATTAAAATGATTCCCCCTCCACGTGTTCGTAGATGCATAACGACGACGCTCTCGGACTCGCAACTTCAGAGCATCGAACGGGAAAGCGCTAATCGAAGTCTCTTCGCGCGTGAGCTCGTTGTTGGCACGCTGTCGCAAACATTGCCGGAGCTGACGCAGCAACAGCAGCAACGAGAGCTGCAACAGTCATCGACCGTTCAAACACCGGCGTCGAGTACAACGACCGCGACGTCCAGTCCGGACACGCCGAATGCGAGCTCGGCCCTCGTGTTAACGAAGAAACAGAGCTCGACGCAGGAAGCCAAAAGAGATCAGGGTGCTTCGGCATCGACGATGAATAAATCGGCAGTTGCCACGTCCGGTCAACAACAACAGCAACAACAACAACAGCAGCCGCATCATGTTCAAGCGGCGGTAGCTGCAAGTAGCGTGGGTTCCGGTCTCCCATGCCAAGGACTACCCTCCAATCCCAACGGCATAGGCGCGTCGCAAAATACTCCCATGGTTCAAACTTTAATGCACAGCGTTTTACCTCAACCATTGGTAAGTGTTTCAACATCATATCGCGTAGATATTGAACGTGAAAAAAAACTCCATTCTTAAGGAGGGAGTCTCGCTGCGCGCTGACTTCGCATAAGTTCGACAACAATAAGAGAAAATTGTAAGTACTTCTTGATGGTGTAAAAATCTGAAAAA
>JAPYZD010003840.1:0-20927 GCA_030522725.1 Ichneumoninae sp. B BG-2022a
GGACGATTGGTAAAAAAAAAAAAATAAATGAAAAACGAAAAAAAACGTCGTTCGCGTCGAGAGGGCTTCGGGAACGGGCTCCGCAGTGGCAATGCGAAATTGAGCTTGGAGCACCTCGTGTACAGAGCGATACACAATAAAACAGGAGACCTCAACTATCGCGCATTCGTTTCGTTGAGTCAGAGCCTACGATGAAAATTATAACTGAAAGGTCCGATAGAACGACGGGTCGCTGTACGCTCAAACGGGGGCTCGTTGAACGAGATAAAACGTACTTAAAATACTGCAAACACGATGCCACGATAAATCTGCAGGGGATTGCAAAGTGTTGGCGCGATTGCACCGTGTCGTCCGTCACGTGCGAAGATGAACAGGTTTTTTTTAGTATTTTCTTTTTCACTATTGTTATGTATATATTTGTTCGCACGCAGAGTCACGAGGATACGATTGATACAGCGATCGGTGGGCCAGGATGAGATCAAAGATCGTTGTCGGGTACATCGCGGGCCGTTACGTTCGGGTGAAAGTGTGGGCAAAAAAGGAATCCAGCGTCGGCGGACCGGCGGGCGGGTTATCCGTTCCCCTTCGCGGGATCGTGTACGTGTAAAAAATTCAGGCAACGCACGGTGCAGATCGAGTATCGCGTGTTACGAGGCACTGAAGCAGCCTGTAATTGCAGAGGTAATAACAGAGTAATCATGAAAGTTGCACCACCGTCGGAGCCGAGAGGGCGCCGGAGGTCGAAAAGAGAGGCGCGCGAACGAGAGAAGAAAGCTCGGAACCGCGGAAGCGCCCGCGATGATATAGAACCCTCTGTCTTTTTTACATAGACGCGAATCTTTAGCCGAAGAAACAACGAGGAGAAGGTACGGGTAAAGAAAGCAAGAAAGATGTAGATGCGTTGTAGAGAAAGACTCGCGAGTAGACAGAAGCCGATGGAACTTTTCCTCTCGGAGAGGTGAGTGTTGCACTCGAGAATAGGTCCCGTGGGTTCCGATCGCGAGAGATATTTGAAAGTCAAATTTTTTCGGGCCAACCTTGGTCTATTTGGGAACGTATTCACCGGGGGGAGGGGAGGTAGGCCGTGAGGCAGAGAACAGGCGAGGCCGAGACGGAGAGAGTTTGCTGATAACGAGACGGAACGAGAGAACGAACTTTTGAGTAGCCCGGATTCTCGATGCATGTGTGTTCCCTTGCGGAGAACGTGATGCAGTGCGCACGTGTGAATGCTCCCGTGTATTTGTCTTCGACGAACAGCGCGGATATGGTGGTAAAAAGGGGCGAATATGGACCACAAAAAAGATTCGTTCGATATCTCGTACTCTCCAAGGTGAAATCACACTTCGATCGGAACGGTAGGGAAGCCTACACACAAATTACTTCGATACTGGTACGAAGTTTCCAATTTTTTACGGTCCGCATTTGTAGAAACTCACACTTGTCCATCTTGCCCCGTCGGGCCATATTCCCCACATTTGCGGGAGAGATGTGTAAGTGCGCGCTCAATACTCGCCGTAGGTCTGCGGAAGAAGAGTCTAAGAGTAGTCGACGAATCGAACGAGGGAAAGAACGAGGATAAAAATGCATTCCCGATCCAGTTCTCGCTGCGGAGTGCACCCCATTTGCTGGTGGAATGCGCCCACGGACTTTCGCGAAAGACAAACGTTTAGGAAAACGTCTCCGGTCGATCTCCGGGAATCCCCGCTCTTGCCGCGCGCGCGATGCACCCAAGAACCAACTACAAAAGGGTCAATGAACCTTTCGGACCTTTTCGGTCCAACGGAAATTCACGCACATATAATTCTGACGTTCGGAGTATCTTTGCCATATCGATTTTCGAACGAATCGACGAGCGGGAGGGCGAGGGCGCATTCCTGATTGGGAACGCGCTCGCAATTAACCTAATGGCTGACACAAACAAGTAAATTATAGTATTCCTCTGGGAGACGACCGTTGGAAGGGTCTCTGCTACTCCGGAGTGCTCGCACTAATATATATAGCTTCGGTTACTATACCTTATATATATGTGTGTATATACTGTATCCCCGGCGACGCTTCTTTTTCTGTGAAGCCAATCCGCGAGATTGGACGTCGAACATCGCAATTAGCGAATCGTCACGAATTCCTGCGTAATTCACACTGGCTATCCGACCTCCCTCCTGGGCTACAATCCTCCTCGTTTCGCTCGACCCGGCTATACTATGATTGTCTCTCAGGAACACACTCGTTCTCCGTACTCTCGGAGGGTCCTCCGCTCCGGAATGCTTGCTACCACTTTCGCGAACCACCGAAATCAAAACGGTACTGTTTCTTTCTTTCGCAGAGCGCAATGCCATCGACATCGACGAATCACAATCTGTAAAATTCTGCCTCGAGAGACGTATGATTAGTTATTACATTTTCCCGCCATTTCAGTACATCCGGAGAGCCACCGATGTCCCACCGACATCTCGGCATGGAATCCGAAATTCGCGGAAGGGAATTTCCGAGCCGGAAATTCCCTCCTCGTTCCGGTCGACCCGGCTGTACCATGATTGTCTCTCAGGAACACACTCGTTCTCCGTAGGAGAGATCGGGGCAAAATGACATAGAGGGGCAAAACGGGATAGTGAGGCAAAACACAATTTTCCAGTAACTTTTGGATGGTGGAGATGGTAGTGCGTGGGGCACAACGGGGTTGAAAATCCGGATGTATCGTTGGGACAAAATGGGGCATCCAAAATGTATTGGAAAATCGAGTTTTGCTCTCACTGTCCCGTTTTGCCCCACTGGCCCATTTTGCCCCGCTTTCGCCTACTCGGAGCGTCCTCTGCTCCGAAATGCTCGCTACCACTTTTGGGAAACACCGAAACCAAAACGGTACTGTTTCTTTTTTTCGCAGAGCACAATGCCATCGACATCGACGAATCGCAAACTGTAAAATTCTGCCTCAACAAACGTATAATTAGTTATTACACTTTCCCGCTATTTGAGTACATCCGGAGAGCCTCCGATGTCCCACCGACATCTGGGCATGGAATCCGAAATTCGCGGAAGGGAATTTCCGAGCCGGAGATACTGGGCGCGCTTAACGTACCTAGAGAAAGCCGAGAGGCAGGATTGCAGGGACGAGGGCGCACATCGACGCAAACACACCCTGGCAGAGTCGGCGTGCAAGCGTATTCCCGAACTCGTACGAGCCCGCCGGCTGGACAGACGGGCGGGAGGGGGGGAGGGGTAGATATCCGTTGGTCGGCGAGATACGAGAGCGAGAACGCACTCCTGACGGCTCTAATAGAGATGAATATGTAATCGTGGCTAAAAGCTGACAAATATGATTGGTCCTAATGGGGTTTACGTATGCTCCCTCGTAATGAGGGGAGAACTCCTACAGCGGCAGCGTGCCCCGTGCTAAGTACTGCTTCACAGGTAGGGTAGACACACGGACACGGAATCATGCAATGCTCGCGAGAGGCCCAAAGGTTGCGCCAATGGTATTGTAGCAGCAGCGGGGATGTAAGATCGAATAGCCGCAAGCTCCTGCGGTCAATATGACCAGCGGCTGTAAGGTCGAACGACTGTGAACCCGAGCTGGTCCGGATGGGACGCTGATGCTCCGCTTCTCCCACGGCTTTACAGGTGGTCGCGAATGTTATTATCTCATCGAGGAGAGTAAGCGGGAGATTGAGACGAGGGAAACAGCGAAACACCGTAGCAAATACAATATCGCGCCGCACGACGGGCACTGCATTACGAATCGCAAGGTTAATTCGCGTACCTCGTGCCTGTAATATCAATGTTTTGCCACGTCAGTGAGTAAGAGGGCAAGGGAGGCGGGGAGCGAAGTGAAGAGGGGGGCGGGAGAATGGATGAGTGGCGGACAGAGAACTGGGGGCAGCGTTGCTACTCGGGCCGGGGGGCACTTAGACGCGACCGCGTCCAAAACTTGGCCATTACGTCTCGCGATGCCAGGGGATCTCACCTCGAGCTTCCTCGAAGTCCCTGCGGCCATCGTATTAGCAGTGAAGTTTCACCACTGCCGCGCGCTGCGCGACGTTATCCTGCCTGATGATGGCAATAAAACAATTGTCCCGCGTCAACAACCGACCGCGAATACCCGCGTAGCAAAAGGAATGACTATCGGAAACACAGTTGTATGTTCGACGGAAGAAAGTCCCTGCAGATCGTGATTTAGCATGCGCCCCATCGATCGGGAATGAATGTTTTGGGCTCACATTGTCAGCCACACGAATATCTCGTGACGGTGTCACAGGGTGTCCAGGGAAAATGGACGTACCGAGTCGTCGAGGGCGGCGAGGTTGAGAGCCTCTTCCGGATCCGGTAAGTGGGCCCCCGTGTCACCCCCTAATTGCTAACCAAGAACTACCGCCGTTCACACGCCGCCGTCCTCGTGCACCAAGCCCTGTCTCGGCGGGTACTGTAACGTAGTGCGCAACCACTACACAACCAGCGTCCCTCGTCGGGACACTGAAAACGCGTTACCGTACAGCTACGCGGGGGTAGCAGAGACGGAATTACCGGAGGACGAAGGGATTCAATCGTCGCGCTGAGCGCGAGAGCAGAATCGACAGGTGAAAGAACAAATCCCTCAGAGATCTTGCGTATGCGCAATGGTTAGGGGTGCAAAGCTCAGTTCTCCTTCTACGAATCAATCAATGATAGCAACGCATAAGTTTCAACTTCGTCGTTCATGCTGATAAAGGGACGGGATTACGAGAATACTGTACGGTCGATTATCTTCCTTTTTTTATATCCTCCTTGAACGTTCAACTCGTGCAGCTGGTTGATCCCTTCGTCGAAACTTCTACGGGGTATTAAAACAAGCGGGAGGGAACGATGAGATTCTTGTCGCATTTAGCATGGGGTTACCTTATGTTTGCCGGTAGGACAGACGGAACGCGGCGCAAAGGGTTGGGAAGATATCTAAGGAGGGGGGGGGGGGGGAGGAGGAATGGTTGGTAAAGGTGGAACGAGTTCAGCGGTTGAAAGTACACTATTCGACCTTCGCGCCTGCGAAGAGGACTAAGACCCCCTCGAAACTTACAAGCGCCTTAAGCCCCGAAGCCTCGGGGTGGCGCTCGACTTATCTTAAGTAACCAAATTGATGAGGCGGAACTTTAATTGGGAGCTACGGGCTTCCCACCGAGAGCTCGAAGCCTTCTCTGCTTAACTGTATTCCCGTATGTATGTGTGTTTCTTCGCCTATCCGAAACCCTCCGACACTTTCCGAGTGCAAAAGGGACGAGTGTTCCCGCGAGTCTGTTCTTTATAAACGCAAGATGATGTAGGGTAGAGCGGGGCAAAATGGGGCAACGGGGCAAAACGGGGTTTTTGGGCAAAACTAAATTTTCCAATCATTTTTTAATCGGACAAGATGGCAAAACTGGGCAGAAAAGCCTGATGTATCCGATAGGGCGAATTCGGACATGCAAAAGTTATTGGAAGATGACGTTTTGCCCAAAAACCCCGTTTTGCCCCGTTGCCCCATTTTGCCCCGCTCTACCCTACGCTTAACGGGAGTTTTCACCGTGGCCAGATGTCTTGTGTTTGCATCGTTTCAGTAAGAAAAGATACCGAATAATGTTGGTGTCGATAACCGAGTCACTTGATCCAGTGTAAATGCTTAACTACAAATTCGTATTATCAATATAGGATAAATGCGGTGAATGTGGACCACGCAGATTAGCACGCGAGTCGGTGATGTATGGATCGAGGTGTATCCGGGTGAACGGTTAAACGACTATTTCTTCGCAGTATTTCCGTTTGGCAACGTTCGTTCGCAGCTACAAAGCGAAACGAGAAACTCGAACTACTTCCGCGAGGAAGGTGTGCAAGGATGCAGCGTGGGATCATAGCGCCAGGCACCAAATAGTGTGCATCCTCGTGTTCGGTTAATTTCTTGGGCACGTGCGTTTTGGAGCGTAAATGCAATTTAGGGTGAAACTTTGGGGAGTTGAAGCCAGCAGCGAGACAGACCAGGAGGACACAGAGACGACGGTGCTGTATCTCGTTTAATTTTCTTGGAAGATAATGTAGTTCGTGGCACACCAGAGCCGTACTAAATCCTGTGAGAGCTCAGGGCATAGCGTGCACTTACGGCTTGCGTATCGTTCAAAAAATTAATTGAGATTAAGGAGCAGGAGAATTTCCAAAAGAGACACGTTCTTTGTTGAAATCTTTCTTTAACATTACCAAAGCAATGATGCTTTTTGGTAAAAAAAAACTACCTAGAGAACCTAATAGTCACGACAAATAACTGTCTGGAGAATGACATCTTGGAAGGATTATCACATAAAAGAGTTCAATGGTAAAAGCATTTTTAGAGTCGCGAGAGGGTTTTGTAATGAGGGAAGCAGCTCCGAGTCCGGTAGAAAAAGCGATACAACGTCTGAGCACTCGGTCTGATAAAAAATCGTTCAGGTACGCGAGGAGCGCGATACACGTTGCCTGCGCTTCCGCAGCTGCTTCTGCCATGTCCGTTACGTTCAAGAGTCGAAATTGAAGGCGACACACGTTTTATAACTATTACGAGAGGGCCGAGTTATACCGACGATGTCGAAAAAGAGAGTAAACCGAGTCCTGCCAATGGGGGAAAGAAAGCAGCGAAAAAGGGAGGAATACCAGCCGAGATAAATGTGCGCGAGATACCCGCGTTGGTAATTTACTAATGTGCAGATGCCTGCTTCCTGACTCCTCATCCCTCTCCACCGGTTTCCATCCGCCGTTCTTTTTTGTCTGTGCGATACAGTCGTATACACTTACCTGTTCCAAAATAATTTTTTATTCATTCTCGGCACGACCTCCTTCCGTATCAAATACTGAGTCAGGAATAAAATAAGGGGCAGATGCGTGATGAAGGGAAAAGGCACATCGGTAAATGCCGCTAAAAAAAGAACTTTCGCTAGATCCATTTCGCGAATCGAAAGTGGAGTCATACGAGAAAACGTTTCTATCGGTCTGACAATCCCAGTTTTCGACTGGAAATTACGTTATTGCGAAAAACGTCACCAACTGTGTGAAAGTCTCATTTTTCGACAGGAAGTGACGTTTCCCTTAGATGATGTCACTTCCGGTCAACAAGTGAGATTCTCAAGTCGGGAGTGACGGATTCCCGATAGGACATAACTTCCGGTCCAAAACTGAGATTTTCAGACCGAAAGTGAAGTTTTCCAGTATAGAAATGGGTTTAGCGATAGATACCTTATCGTATAGATGTGTTTCATGATTTGTCTCCACTAGAATTTATTTTCATTTTTTTTTCAATATCCCCTTTTTTCCGTGCAAGCGGTGAATTTATACGACTACTTCCTCTTTCTATTCCATTCTCCTTCCACCGCTTGTTGCCGTCCGTCCCGGAGCTACCGTCACCCTTATCCGCCTCTTGTAGCCGAGCTATTAGGCGATTGTGTCTTAAATAAAATATCAGGGGATTCCGCGTCGCCAACCACTCAAAATAATAATTGCCTTCTCGGTGTCGGAGTCTCGCTGAGAGGGAAA
Organism: Ichneumoninae sp. B BG-2022a; assembly: GCA_030522725.1. Classification (NCBI taxonomy): domain Eukaryota; kingdom Metazoa; phylum Arthropoda; class Insecta; order Hymenoptera; family Ichneumonidae; species Ichneumoninae sp. B BG-2022a. The sequence goes on from JAPYZD010003840.1 coordinate 7,498, forward strand.
GAGAGAGCACTCACTGTTTCTCACTCTCGTTGTTCCAAGCCTCGCGCACACCTCACCCATCCTGCAACGAGCAACGCGTCAACCGTTGAGGCGCGCGAGCGTACAGCCGTACAACTTGTACGTGGCATTCTACACGCCCGAAAGCCGGCTCTCCAAGTCGGCAACCCCCTTCGTGCGTGTGACGTGGGTATGCGCCCTTGCTGTCGAGAAATTGAAACAAGCGACGGAGGAAGTGACGGAGGTGAAGGAGGAAAATTAAAGTGCCCCCGAGCCTTTCTCCCCGGGTTGAAAGGAAACTCGTCCGGCATATCGCGTAGAGTAGACCGAATCTACGTCAGAACTTCACTTCGTTGTCGAATTTTATGCCACGGAAATTTAATGAGAAGAGCGTAAAAATGAAAAAAAAAATAAATAAATAAAAAATCCACCACAGCTCTCTGAAATTATTATCTATTTTCTCTCTGTTCTCTGCAGGGACTTTCATCCAATCATTAAGATAGCTCGAGCAATCCAGCATGCACATTTGCTGTGATATTCATTTCATAATCACGTTAATATGTAGGGTAGAGCGGGGCAAATCGGGGAATGGGGCAAAACGTAATTTTCCAATAATTTTTGGATGCCCGAATTCGCCCTATCGATGCATCAGGCTTTTCTGCCCCGTTTTGCCACCTTGTCCGATCCAAAAATGATTGGAAAATTTAGTTGCCCAAAAACCCCGTTTTGGCCCGTTGCCCCATTTTGCCCCGCTCTCCCCTATATCTTTTTCCATTCCTACAATTGTAACCAGGGAGAGCGGGGCAAAACGGACAATCTATGGTAATTTCATGTGGGACATAATAGAAAGTGCCACGTCTTAAATGGAATACACGGGTCCGTTCTCCCCTGCTCCACCCTGTACCTTCTCCCCGCGCATTGTATCATACGCGCAGCCTCTTCAGCTCCGTCGATAAAATATAATTAATCCGTAAATAGATCCGTAGGATATAATCCGTTTCGATCGGCCGTCAAACGCAGATACTCCGGTTTCCCCTGAATCGGTTGTGTATCTCCCGATTGCGCAACTGGTCTATTCCGTCGAAACGAACGATATTACTCCTATTATATCCTGCGTCATCGTCCGCCAATGGATTCCGTGCGTTTGTACTCGCAGTAGATAACCCCCTTCCCCTCTTAACCCCCCCGATGTATAGACGCGCCGCTGTATAATTATTTTGCCCCCGGAACGATGCTAAATTGTATGTAGCACAACGAAAGCTGTTTACCTAGTGCCATTCGCGCGCGCAAGTTCTGCTCGTGATACACCCTAGAGCAGAGACTGAGAGAAACGTCGGGCCAACCCGATTCCCCGGCCATCCTCTGGCTCGACTATATACCCACGCTAATTAGAGCCACTCCACTGGAATAATTAGAAATTAGACCGAACGCTGGCTCCGCGCCTCTTAATACCCTGCTCGCTCGTTCTTTTCCTTTACCTCTCCGCTTCCACTCCTGCGTATTTCCAGCGCAGCGCTATACGCTCATTCTTACGAAGCAACCTCGAACTTTCTTGCGTATTCAGTAAAGCTCGCAAATAATTAGCATTTTCTTATTCATTTGTTCACTTTTATTTGAACGGAGGAGTAATAAGCGGTTTTTAATTTTCGTGACTGTCTATAGGGCAAATGTGGTGAATATGGACCATTACGATTGGCATCTGAATCAATGATGTATGAAACGGGCCCCATTCGCCACTTTTACTCGAAATATTTTTTTTCTTTTTTTTTGACGGTGGAAAAGCGGAAGGGTTTGGAGGATAATAGGAAAGGGGTGGAACGACGACGTGCCTGACGCTATATCGGTGAGTGGCAGTTCGCGGACCGGATAAGATGCAGGGCGGCACGTTGAGCCTCCTATCAGCTCCCGTAAACAATATTCCCCTTCGTCGTTCACCCGCTCACCGTCGCGCACCCCCGTACACCCACCATACAGTGTACCTAGGGGCTGGGCTCAGCGGTGAAGCAGCATCTCTCACGAAGTCGAGCCCTGTATATATATATATATTTCTCTCTCATCCCGTTCGCTCCGCCGCCGCGGTATAATTAATTATGTTGTTTTAATTATCTGACAGCTAATTAAGCGCACAATTATGAAAGGCAAACACAACAACGGGGAGGAAGAAGGATGAGGGGGATGGGGTGGAGTTGGACCGGGGAAACGGTGGACTGGTTGTTTGCCTTCCACGGTATCTCGCTTGAGGATAGATGGAAGTCCGGACGAAAGCTCTAGGAGCGACGGAATGCGGCGCATGACGGAAGCACCACGCTGTATGTACCTCGACAGCAGCTGAAGATGAAAAAAAAATGGTCCTCCTCTATTTCAGAAGATAAAATTACCTGCTCGCTACAATACGCGATGCATCCCTTCCGCAGCCTGTTCGCAAGTTTTGGCCCAAGTGGAATGTTCTGATCCTGCTCAGAAGTGTTCGCGGTCCTGCTGAAATGTTTTAGTTTTTTTTCGCACGGTAGAATTGACTGCAAATCTTAAGTGGGAAATGCGCACCACAGCACGCTATGATCATTAACAAAAAAACTTACCCACGTTGCCTTCAAAAATTTCAAAACTGTTTCAGCGATGGAATTCGCGCACCCAGAAAAATAATTTATTTGACGGCCACCGTTTATTTGGTTTAAGTAAAATATTTATTTTAATTATCAGAAAATGCACAAATACGAGTATAAAATATATACCGGTGCTGTTACATTTTCCAGCCATATCAACAACAAAATAACAAAACAATAGCAATAAGTTTAATTAAGTAAGGTAAAGAATTAATTAATACACCCAAATATAGACAAAACCTTGGGCTGAAGGATTCAGATCGATGGCCCATTGGCAGTTTTATTAAATGCGACTTATTAATAAATAGAGAATTGTATCGGAGTCAATTATGATCAACTTTACTGTCAATAAATACGTTTTTACTATTACCACTATTTTAATTAAGTAAATAGTTACTTAAATGAAATAAATATTTATTTAAATCAAATAAATATTTTACTTAAACCAAATAAACGGTGGTTGTCAAGTACATTATTTTTCTGGGTACGGCAGTTCTTTCTGCGACGACAAACCGCCCCCAGTTCGATATCTTTCCGTATCTTCCATTTCGGTTGCAAATTTGAGCAACGGCCAAACGAGTGTCAGCCCGGAGGCGTTAATGGAATGACGACTTTGTCCTCCTAATTCTATTAGGATGTCGCGGGATCTTCGGCTGCGCTTCCCCGAGGTCAAATCAGCACCGATCGAGTTGACTGGATGAAAGAGAGCAGGGCTGGGAGACCCGCAGGCTCCCCGATAGCAACTACTACACGGGACCTGCGACTCGCAAGATCCGAGAGGGCGAGTGCGCCGCCGGCTTAGCGGCTCTCTGTCTTCTCCCGCGTCCCCTAAGTCCCCGACAGAGGAGAATCTCAAGAATCCCAACTCGTTAGAGGCCGGTTCGCGCGTTCGCCGCTTACCTTGCGCGTTCGCCGTCTCTCCTGCTCGTTCGCCGAGCTTCCCGCAGCATCCCTCCGCCCTCGCGCGCCGCTGATGTCCCTTTAATGATGCGTCCACGACCGTCCTGCGCCAGCCCGGACCACCTCTTCGGCTCTCGGATAATAGAGGCTATGATCGACGATTAAAGTCTCGTTATTCGAGAAAATAAAAACCTCATTTCAACCCCCTCCCCCCTCTTATATATCACGTCGCGCCCGACACGAAACTCACTGCTTCCTCGACGACTTTATAGCTCCACGTCGCAGAGATCGCTTTACCGACTTTCTCACGCGGTTGTGTGTGTGTGTTTTTTTTTAGCAGTAGTAAATATATTTATTGACAATGTATTACATGGTACGGATGCTGATACATTTGCGCGATTATTTACATAATATTTTTTGTATGTTCCATCGTATACCCTCCTCGGGTTTTTACGTAACCCGTCACTTTCCCCCCTATCACTCCCTACCTGCACTTCACTAAGCTACCTAACTTCCAGTGCGTCCGCAGCCGACTTAGCTACACTGTACCGCATTTGCCGAGAATACGGGGAAATTGCGGAAAACCTGTGTCGGTACTGACGACCCTATATTTTTCTGATTCCTCGATGTTTTAACATCAAGAACTCAGAAAAACTGGCCTGCCGCTCAACATTCGATGTGCAAGCCGGTGTGGAGCTAAGAGGTCACCCATCCATCTACTGGACGCAAGCAAAGCTGCTTGACTCGGGAGACCGCCGAAGCCACATACCGACCGCGCACCTAACGCTGTCGGTATTATTTATATAATAGATTCCTCTGCTATTGCCATTGCCAACGGGCCATCGACCTAAGCCCTTCAGCCCTTTTTTTTATTTTGTCGCATTGAAGGATTCTTTTCTTTCTTTACACCGAGAGGATATTTGGGAAGTCTGATCTTTAGGTTGTTCTCCTGCGGTCGTATGCGAGCAGCTTGTAAGCTTGTAACCACCCTTCTCATCTCGTTGCCCCGAAGAGGAGAGCTTCCGTGTTGGCGGATCGCTCCCGCAGTCTCCGCGGCACCGGGGAGACGGCCGGAGGAGCCGCGACTCGAGGAGGCTGAGGCGGCACGTACGCGAGAGCCCGTAAGTAGAGAGTTAGGTGAGGTTCGCGCGAGCGTCGGTTGTTGCACCAGTCGAGGATGAAGGAGGAGGAAGGAAGCGAAGGGGGCAAAAGCCAGCCCCCCCCCCCCCCCCCCCCCCCCCCCCCCCCCCCCCCCCCCCCCCCCCCCCCCCCCCCCCCCCCCCCCCCCCCCTCTTTCCTTCTTCCGCCCGGTACATCACCGCATTATAGCGACGTTAAGTTAAATTAACTGCGGATTAAAGTTAACGAGGAAACGACTTGCTCCCAGCTTGTTGCTTCCTTTTACGCGGGGCGTGCCACGTACCGCTATTACCACTATAGAGTACATTATATACTTACGGTGTCTAATCTTCTCTTTTCTCTCTCTCGATCCTCCCCCGCACGCGAGACTCGTGAGTCTTACTTTCAACAGTCGCCCGTTGAGCGTAAAGAAGATTTTTTTTTACATCCATGATCCAACGTGATTCGTCGGTGAGCAGTTAAATTAAATTTTTCTCTCTGAAAATTCGTATACAAAAATTGTTTGTATTGTGGTACGAAGAAATTTCCGAGTCTTCCTTTTGTGATGAGATTTTTTTATTTCCAGGGAAAGATTTTCAAATTTAGTGCGTTTTGTCCCGGTGTATTTCAAACATTGCCTACTAGTCGATAAAACAAAAACTGGGCCCGATAAAAATGACTATCACCGTGCGAAGGGTTAAATCGAGGATCTAATGCATCAGTATAAAGAATAATAAACTACACTTATTTTTATCAACCCACGAGCTATTGCTCGGAGCATGTTTCGTTATAGTAGTTGCAATCGTTTAAAGGTTGAGCAGCTCCACGCTGTGTTCTCGATTTCTCGGATCGTATCTCTAATAACACGAAACAGTGGAGCGTAATGAAGTTCATTTAGATGAACGTGGATAAGGGAAGGCTGCAGCGAATCGTCTACCAAAAGAAAAGAAGCTGCGATTTCCGATTCGAAGAGGAGAGAATTTTGCAAAAAAAAAATAGATTTTTTTAGGTCGTCCCATTCCGCCCCAAACGGCAATTTTTCACCAATTGTCACGAATTCCATTCACGGTTGAAAATGACAAACACCCAATGTGTCACTCACCCACATTTCTAACCCTTCCCATCTCGCCCTCTGCTCCTCATACGTGAATCTCCGCTTGCTCCGACGGAATCCACTTACCTACTCGCCAGCAACGAACCCGATCTAACCGTAGCGCTATGATCGATAACAGACATTAAGCTACGTACGTGTATTAATAGTCGTAATCTTTTTCACGATTGCTGGACCTGCTTTTAATATCCTCGACCCCTGACATCGCAGGTGGTATATCCTGTTGACCCTTTCCTATCCTCCTCTTACGCGTCTATCCCTTTCGCTCTTTAATTCTCTTATCTCGCGGTGGGTCGTATTTTTTTTTTCTCTCTCGTACTATTACGCTCTCGTCTCGAACGCCCTGCGCTCTCACGCGCATCCCTCCCTCCTTGAACCTCTCTCAGTCTCTCTCCTTCTCTCGGGTCTTTCCTTTCTCCGAGCCCGCTGGCTCGCGTTCACTCGTCCGCGAAGAGAGTACCTCTCTGTTCAAGCTATACATTATATGTATATATGTATACATATATATACACACACCTTTCTCTCTCGCTCTCTCACTCCAACCCATTACAATGTTAATTATTTACGTAAAAAACACGGCGTGCCGCCACGGAGATCCCATCTTTAATTAAATCCGCCAATGGGGGCCGGTGCGCGCACAGTGCGGGACCGTTCTCGCACCGGGACCTTACGCGAGGAGAACGAGAGATAGAGAACGAAAAGGACCGAGGAGTCTCTCGAAGCCGGACAAGAAGAAGAGTGGGAGATTGGATTAAAGTCAAAGTTGAAAGCAAGTGTATAACTATAACTGATTACTCGGCTATTGCATCCGCGAGAGCGGTTGCGTGCGTGGGAGAGAATCGCGGTACCGCGCGCGCGAGCCAAAGAGCATAAAGATCCTTAACAAGTGTGAGTGCGACGCGGTGCACAGTGTACACAGCTTTCCGAGAGAGTGGTAGAGAGGAGGAGGTAAAAAAAAAGAAATAAATAAAAATAAAAACAGGGGAAGAAAAAGAACGAGAATAACAATGAGAAAGAGAGATGCTCCGGTAAATAACGAGTGAAGACGAGAGACCGGGTGAGGTCTCGTGTGCAATAAAAAGACAGCTGCGGTGAGGTCGAAGAGGTGGGAACGCGAGGGAGAGGGCGAACCGTGGATTAACGAGCGCGAGGGGGGCGGAAAAGGAATGTTTGAGTTACTGCAAGATTCCAGTGTGGAGGAAAGAGCGGAGGGGCAAAGGAAGGGGGGACATTTTTTTTTAATCTAGAAAATAAGCAAAAAGATTCAACAATTGTAGCGTAGCGTAGCGGAGAGATGGTACCTAATAGAGAAACGTTATCGAGCACACTCGGGAACTTTTTCAATCAACTGTACCCCGTAATCTTGAAACGATCAATCTCACTCGGGTCTCTCGCATTCGCACTACGAGTCCTTCAATGGCCCCTCCTGCCAGGGACTTTCGTTGCTCCGGTCGCATGGACTTTCGGTTTCCGGGCTAAGTCTGCCGGTGCGATACGGGCCGAGGGCGGGAGAGGCGTCTCTCGCTCCGGTCGCTCTAATTCCCGCCTCGAGCGTGTTGCCTCCGAAAGGTTTCTCGGCTTGGTGCCATGCAACGCTGCTGAGACGTATCGATTTTGAAGCGGACCGATGACTTTGCCACGGTGATTAAGTGGGCCGCGCGCGCGCGCCTCGCGAGAGTAATTAACATGCGCCGGTACCCTTATCGGTAGCGTCCCATTCGGCCCTTGTTGCGTGTACAGAGGTAGGGAGGCAGAGAGATTCTATCCCTTCGGCTCATCTCGTTGGACGGCACAAGCTCACCTCCACCCTGTCACAGCGATACACAGCCCCCTCGTTGCCCCGGCCGGCGAGCTTGCCCTCGCCCTCCCTCCCCGGCCGTCGGTCAACCCCGTTCGCTCGTTAAGCAAACCCAAAGGCCTCCGATCTGATCCATTCACGCTGACGCGGCTTTCGATCCCGATCTATAACGCCTCCCTTTCGCACGTTACCCCGTAAGTCACCTTCCCTGTGGCCGACGCTCGCTCTTTAGCTCTTCGGCGCTCAGTCGATTCTCGATTGTCAGCGCTTTTTATTAGTACTCTTCCTCCAATTTTTTTACGTCAGGAAAAAGTTCACTCCAGGTAAGACTGCCAATAACTGTATCAGCACTGTAAACAAATTTTGTTTGAAAATTTATAAATGGTATTGGAAGCTTTTTTTACACAAACTGTCTCTGAAGTTTCAATGGACGTTGAAATTTTACAGTAAAATTTTTATTTCTGATGAAAATATATCTTTTGACTGATAAATTTCAGTCAAAATAGTCGGACGTAACTCGATCCTGCTCACGAATGACCATTCACGGAGAACAATAGTACGGTATTTGCTTTTTTGTTGCGTAAAATGACGTATTTCCGGTGTAACGTCACTCGGTCGAAAAATGAGAATTTCCAACCGGAAGTGATGAATTTCCGAATATCTAAATTCCTCATTTCCAAATTCCATAGGCCATGACGAGGTCGTGAGCGTCAGAGCCGTAACAACCGGCTAGTTTTCTGTATAGTAATCTTGCCGAGAGAGAATGTGGATCAATTAATTTTTCCTCGACAGAAAGATATTCCGTTATCAATGTCGTTTGACCTTTTCGGTAAACGGTCGTGGGAACTCTCCTATGGGGGAAGAGCGGAAATAGAGAAAGCCCTTTTACTAGGTTTCGTTGAGAGAAGTATAGTCTAGCAAGAAAGCGAGCCAATGCACGGACTAGGAAGAGCCTCGCCTCGCTCTCACTCTCCCGAGGTACAATTTCTAACGATCCCCTCGCCAACGTCCAACTTCTGGACGTAATTAATTCCCGGAGCTAACGCGGAATGCCATAATTAATTCCCGGTGGCTGCTGGCTCGCTGGCAACGAGGTATACGAGCCGTGGAAACGCTCGGGCACGAGCCGCTAGGAGACCACGGTGGGGTTTCTAAGGGTGCGCGGAATACGAGGAACAGCGTCGAAGGGGGCGGCGAGGGGTGAGGTGGCGAATTTCATAGGGGGTTAAATGGTGCGAGTGACGAATAGAGCAAGGGCCTGTAACAATATGTATCCGCTCGCGATTAGAAAGCCCCTCTCTGCCCGCCTCGCTCAGTTATGCAATTAATTAAATTCAGTTAATGCGCGGCATGTTGTTGATTGTTAATTATCGTTGCAAAACGTCCGAGGCACGTCCAACTTTCGTGCTATTCGCGAGCACGGTGGCCCACGAGCGACAGCCAAAGGGCTCGCTTTCTCCCGTTCGATGAGCGATTTTCGCCGCGGCAAAACCGAGACTTCGATAGATGTTTCGCTGCAATGGCACAACAACGTCCGATACATAACACTATAGCCCACGATAATTAATAGGGACAAGGACTGTAATTTTTTACTGGTGTCAAGGACTTTATTAAATAATTCTTGATTCTTACATCCGATGAAATGTCTCTTGTACAAAATCCCTGTGAGTCGAGAAAGTATTTCACTCACACCAATTACTCAATATCAAAAAAAAGAAAAGCGAATTACAAAAATTATATACCAGCAAGTGTCGAATGTCATCAATATAACAAGTGAATTGATCGAAATTATTATGGAACGTGTAATTTAGAGCTCGCATGAAGCCCACGATCTTAGGCTCGAAAGGAACCTTTCAAAATTGGTATCATTTCGAGTAAAATAAAAACGATGTATTCGATCTTGACTACTTTTGTAATGGGACTTGTCAACAACCCTTGACCTCTATGAAACTTTTGCAGCAATTCATTTCACGAAAGAAGGCAATTCGAGATCGTTCTCGATCAATTTATTTACAAGACGCGCATATAGCCAAACCCTAATAGATCCGTCGCCCTTCTTTATGATCCTTAGCGGGCCGCAATACTGGTTAACTGCTCTTTCGATAACCGCGTCTTCTACGATCTTGTCAATCGCTTTTCGACTTGCGTCCCTCAATTGGAACGGGACTGAATAATAAGAATGTCGTATACTCGGGCGGTCCGCGACGAACTCGAGACTCTGCTCGTAACCCTTCGCGCACCCTGCTTTATTCGAGAAGACCGGACGATCTTTTTTTAAGACTTCGGTAACCGTAACTTTCTCAGACTCGCCCAATAACGTTAGTCTAGACGCGATCGATCGAATCGCCTCTAAAAACTCTCCATCATTCGCCAATCCCGTTTCATTTTGATTTTTCGTAACTGTCGCGAAATCATTTCTCGATACTGTGAAATAATTAAAGGCATTGCCTCGACTTTTGTCTACTCGGTCACTCGTCATTTCATTCACCATCACAATTTGTTAACCTCTTGAGTTACCTATTTCGTGCTGATTTACCGGGCATTGCGCTCTTTTCAACTTTTCCCTTTGTAGTTGACATGTCCCCATTAGTACGATTTAACCATAACGAAATTATGGAATTTCCTAGAAAAAAAACGATTCTCGAATGAAAAAAAAATCTCGTTGAGTACGAAACCTTCTTTACCGTGATGGTTAATTGTCTCCCCGATGGTTTCCATTGCCGCTCGGAAGCTCGATCCTTATCAATTTCTTTTTCGCTTCGAATCTCGATATAGGGCTGTAAAAAGTAGACTGCGCCGATCATCGATATTATCGTATTCATCAGATGTCCATTCACCCGAGCTGAACCCGAGATAATTGGGATGCTTTGTTGTTCCGTCTTCTCTGACATTTGTACACGAGTTGCTGGAAAGTAACGTGGTGCACAGCGTTTTTGCCAGACACTTGTCGTCTCTCTCGCTCCCTCCCGACGTCGTGCAGAAAATAAAATAAACGGGTGGACTTGTAGCTCTCGGTTATTTAGTCGCAATAATTGGTACCGCTTCAACTCTCTTGCTCCCTCCTCCGGTGTTCCCTCGTATACACAGAAATCCCAGCGCACAGTCATATCTCCTTCCATGTTCGTTTTCCTGACCGTTCTGCGGTTCGCCTCGCGCACAAGCCTTCTCTCAGTCTCTCGGTCTCATTACGTCCGAAATAAATAAGCCTCCGTGCTCTCTCTCCCTCCGGTCCTCCCCCTTCCTCCGCCTCCGCCTTGTCCTCCACCACGTACACATCCCCGTGTCTTTATCTCCAGAACTACCAACCCTCTTCTTCTTCTTGTCTCTCTTACCTCCACTTTTCCCCGGCTCCGACTTCGCCTCGTGAATATCCTTCCTCCTCATCGGTGCACCGACACCCCAGACGGTATATCAGAGTTCCTCATTAGCTGGCAGACATTCATTAAATTGCGAGCCCAATGGCTAAAAAAAATACCCAAAAAGAAATCAAACAAAAAATGCCACAAGCGCGCCACACGAGTAGCTGGCATTAGGAACGGTGGAAACAGAGACCGATACAGCTTCTTCGCATCCCGGTGAAAGAAGTCGTTCCATTCCGCGATGGCCAACGATCTGCAGTTCAACGGGGTCGACCGGTCGGAGGCAAAAGATCAAAGCCCCTTACGATATTTCCAATATCCATCAATCCCAACGAGAATGCTCCATTATTACCAGATTGCAGAGTCGATAAGGAGAGCGGGACAAAACTGACAGGTATTTACCATTTTTTTTTTGCCGGATATTGAAAAGTCTCACCGCGAGTGAAGGCCGCGGGTCCGTTTCGCACCGCACTCCTTATATATATAGAAAATTGCTGATCGGAATTTGTGTCTGCTCCACATGCTTCATCCGTACATCGATGTAGAGTTTCGAACCTCGCACTCGTCCAACATACTCGTTACACATTCGTGCTGGTCCCGATTCTACTATTATGCCGTGGTAATTCGCCTCCTCTTCTCGGTATATTTCTACTCCACCGGCTCTCTGTTCTCCGTTTCGATCCTCTGTACTCTCGCTTCCGCAGTGTCAAGCTCTTCGATGCAGGCAGATACAATGATAGGGAAGCGGGCAGACCGCGCTATCGGAATGGGGGGAAGAGGGGGCGGGGATCGCGGAACGGCGAAGGATGAGGAAGGGGGGTGAGAGAAGGAATGGAGAACTAGGCGTTTAACGGACGCGCACGTGTCCCGCCATATTGCGTTCGTGTCGTTCGATAAATAGGTGGGTAAGCGACTCCAACGGAAACCCGTGTTAATTAACGCTGAGCTTCGGGACTGATTTACGTGGCGTCTAATTAGCGGGGCTGACGGCGATATAGTATATAGGCATTTTGATTGGCCAGCCGGTTCGCCTCGCTCTCTTCCGTTCGTTCGCCATCCAGCTAGCTAGTGAGCGGGACCGGGGCGTGCGAGAGCGAGATAACTAAATGTTTCTGAGCGAACGCCGACCCGGACGATTGGCCTTCCACTCTTTCCTCGTTACAACGGAATCGTCCGCGGGACTTGTCCCTCGTCTCTTTCGCTCTACGGCTGCCTGGGCTCTTCCTCTCTCAAGCCCCCCCCCCGACCCCTTCGCACGTTCGTCTTCTATTTTCTGCGTTGGAGACTGCGAACTGCCGCCGCGCGACGTCCGTCTCACCTCACCTCGCCCGGCGTGGAGACACGCCGAAGGGAGCAGAAACGAGAGAAGGCGGACGACCTCGCGGTCCTGCCAATTACAAATGCGAAGTGGATTCTACTGAGTTCGAGCTCGAATTATATTTTCTACCGAAGCGTTCTAACGATCGGGTTACCAGCGTTCGCCTCCGCTGTCGAAATACCGTTGACGCTTCCACGGCTCCTCTCGCGAGATGGAGTCTCCGCTTTTTTATATCGATCTTTGGTTCTGGTCGCGAAAGCCCTTTTTCACTTACCGAGTTCACCTGGCAAGTATCTAACGTTGTCTTTTGTTTCCGAAACGATGTCAACGCTTGCACTTGCGTTTGCAATTTTTTTTGGGTTCGTCGGCTTGATCCTTAAAACCCTTTTCCACTTACCGATCGATCCTCCAACCTTCACTTCTATTGTCGAGTTGCCGTTTTTTTTAGTAATCCAGAGACATTTTCTATTTATCGAGTTGACCTGCGAATTATCTAACGCTGATATTTATTTTCGAAATGTTAACGCTTATATGTCGTTTGCGTGCCAGTTTCTTTCCTTTTAGCGATCAGTCTGATCCTTAAAACCCTTTTTCGCTTACCGACCGAGGAATTCCCAAATTCGATTCTATTATCCAGCTGCCATTTTTTTTAGCGATCTTCCATACGATCGCCAAAGCTCTTCCACTTACCGAGTCGCCGCTTCAGATCTATCTCATTTCTGTTAAATCTCATCGATCCTATTAAAATTTTATAGATGTCCGGCAATATAAGGTAGTTTATTGTGAAGGTTTCGCGAAACTCGCAGTCTGGAACCGGGCTGACTGCGGCCAACCAGCGGCGAGCCATCAACGCTTTTTTTTAACGATACAATAATCCTCCACCCGGCGCAACAACGAAATCCAGACACACCAGCAAAAGTCACGAGCTACCGGTGTTCTCTTTACTTCAAAGGTACCTTCAGCTATTTAGCCGAACGATTCGACGAGCAATCAACCAGAGCGGGTAATACAATTTCTGTGAAGTGATTCGCCGGGAATAACGAGTAGGAGTAGCGTCCGTAAAGTGGCGGTGGTTCGAAGTTTTCAGAAGCGTGACTTCGCCCCTTTTTTTGTCCGCATTACATACTTCATGGAATTGCTCTCCTCCAGCACTCTTCGGGAATATCTAATGCGATAAAATACGTTCAAAAAAAAAAAAAATGAAAAAAACGGAAGTCGATCTTAC
>JAPYZD010003841.1:0-12286 GCA_030522725.1 Ichneumoninae sp. B BG-2022a
TATTGGTTTCAGATTCTCCAGGATGTTTGTCAACGATACAACCAAACTACGCAGCAAATTTTAGCTGCGTTGGTTGATTCGTTGCGAAGAAATACCATGCCACGGACGTCTGACTGGATGAAAATTTAAAAATAGTCATTGCAATAGGCACTTCTTACGTGGAAGGAGTGAGTGCCTAAAAACTCGAAGAGAAATGAAACGGATCACAGAGCAGAAGCAAATAATAGACCGAATTGCGGAGGTAGATTTTTAAACGGGAACATACAAAAGTTAATTAATATGAAAAATTCAACACACGCACACATACACACATCCGAACATTATTTTCTAAACGTCCTCATCGTCCTCGTCTTCCTTCGATTTCTTTTTTGTACTCGGAAAATTAAAAAAATATATAATAAATAATAAAGTAATAATATTTTTGTACCTTATTAGTGTAATTCTTTTGTCGATTCGTCCATGTTCTTGTTTTGTTAAGATTTTGTGTTCTTTGTGCCAAAAGGTTTTCGACCGCAGATTCTATTTTTGCAATCAAAATTCTTTCGTTCTCTTCGTGTTCATTTTGGTATTTTTCTCTGCGTTCAGCTCGCTCTCGATCCTCTCGTTCTCGTCTCTCAATCCGTTTGCGATCTTGTCTCTCTCTTTCTTCGGTTGCGTTTAGTTGCAATTGTATCGCACAACGACAGCCACAGGAGGACCCTGCTTGCCAATTATTTCGTCGTTGATTTTTTCTAAATGTAATTTAAAACGCGTTCTCAAGTTATAGCGTTTTGAATTTTTCACGTCCGATTCGCACACGCACACGCACGCGCACACGCACGCGCACGCGCACGCGCACGCGCACGCACACGCGCACGCGCACGCACACGCACGGACATTTTTTCTAAATGTGATTTTTCGATGTTTTGGGACATTCTGAACACGTTTTCATAAAAATTATATTTAATTTAAAAAATATAAATAAGCCTACACTCGAGGCACTCGAGCACTACTACTCGAGGATTCGAAATCGTAATCAGCGGATTACGGACGGAGATGGAGAGGTGTGTAAGTGACGAGAGAGTCAAGCGGAACGGCGGCGTGAGGTGTGATAACGGACCACACGCTTTGGCGAAATAATCTGCGCCGTTTGGCTATTTTCGAAACAAACATTGTAGGTCAAATTTTATGTACGTATATTAACATAATTTGCGACAGGCTGATCAATTATTATAATTATTATTTAATTTATTTTTCTTTATTAATATTTATTTAATTATTTTTAAATAAACACAAAAACCCCCGTCACATCTATCACCTTGTGTATTTCTTGCCGTAGAACACGATAGACACCTGGGTCGGAAAATCGGAAAACAAAGAAATTGCAGTTTAAAAATACCCAAAATCAAAAATTTTTTCAATACGTGAAGGTGGACGGCAGTTTTTTGGGACATTTGCGCGTGGGTTTGGGTTCGTGTGAGGAGTGCTTTTTAAATGATTTTTCAACCCCTCTTCGATGGCGCAATCGGTTTATTTATGAGATTTATAGTTTTTAAGGGAGAAAGAAAATTGTACGGTTTTTTTTAGGGTAAAAGTGATGAATTATAGTCCGCTCTAATTAGCTGCGGGCAATAATTCATCGATTTTGCCCTAAAAAAAAATTTTCTCTGGAAAAAATGGATGAACGATAAACAAATCGTTATCGAAACTCTCATAAGGATTAGTAGTCTGGTTGCTAGAGCGATTGCTTGGAAACTCGGAGGGTTCGAGTTCAAGTCTCGTCTATAGTTATTTTTTTTTCTCCTCACAAATGCCAGGTGACATATTTACTAGTACATTACGACGCTGTGCGAATCGAGAACGTAATTTCGGTTTGGGATTCAGATATATAGATCTGACTCGCTTGGAAACATCTTATTTCCAGTTCGAGGACCAGTTATCAATCTGACTCGCTTTGAAGAATAATACTTTCACTTCAAGGGCCAGATATAGATCTAAATCGCTCGGAGGCATGGTACTTCCGATTCGTACCTCCCGTTCTTCCCGTTTAAAAGCCAGATATTGTACTTCCCGTTCAAAAGCCAGATATTGTACTTCCCGTTCAAAAGCCAGATATTGATCTGACTCGCTTGGAAACATCTTACTTCCGGTTCGAGGACCAGATACCGATCGAACTCGCTCGAAAGCAACGTACTTCCGGTTTGGGATTCAGATATAGATCTGACTCACATGGACAGATCGTATTTCGGGACAGTAAACTTTCAATAATTTTTTTTATATATAATTTTATTTGTGAGATTTTTTTTGCATCGCGTTGGAAGTTAAAATAAAAAGGATTTGACTTCGAAATTTGAAATGATCGAAATGTAAAACAGCCCATAATTGAAAATAGAAGAATAACGAACGTTTAAATGTTCAACAGCGAGTCTTCTGAGAGTCCTTAAGGATGCTTAACACGTACATTTCCATTTAAATTTGAGATTCAGTAAGAATTTGAACACTTCCAATAGGTATAAACTGGAATTGGAATTCCACTTCCAATAGGTATAAATTGGAATTGGTATAAAAATTTGAACATAATCAATTTTATTAAAAGTGAGAAAAACATTGATTGAACATTGATTGAAGAGTGAGAACATTGATTTTGCATAAAAAAAGTCAAAAAGTTATCAACTAATTCTTAACAAAAATCGTTCAACTACATAAATTGTTTTTTTTTTAAAGAATTTTCTTATATTTTTGAATTGTCGCGAAGATATCGCGATAGGCTATTGAAAATATTATTTTTTCTCGGTTCTAAACTTCAAAATTTCAGCCTTTCTAAACCTGGTCGTTGAAAATGTTGAGCTTCAATTTCGAAAAATGTATTTTCGAATTCGTCGTTATTATGCAACGCATATGTTTTAAATTTTACAGGACTGTATTAACCCTTCATGTATCGGATACTCGTTAAACGATAACTTAGAATTTGCCAAGACGCAACCTTCGAACGATTCACATAACAAGTTAATGTGCTAAAAGACGGTTGTAAAAATCACTGACATACATTGAAGTGTTTTTTGTTCATTTTTTTATAACGCTGAAGATAATATATTGTAAACATCCGTATCGTTTTTGAGCTTAAGAAAAGGCATGGTCGTTGGCGATCGGCAAAATTCCCTGATACTTGAAGGGTTAATATCATAAATGATTTAGCGTGCATGCGAACTTCGGTAAAAATCTTCGGAGAAATAAAGAAAATCGAATATTAGACAGTGTTACAAAGACTAACATGGCCGCCGAAATGTCAACGGTATCCGTTTGTAGGATATGAAAAATTCTAAATCTCATATACGTCAAAAGGGCGTGCATGCAAATTCTTTGAAGCTCTTCGAATATTCGAAAATCGTTGAAAAGTTGCTCACACAACAGATAGTTATTCATACTGTATAAAAACTTATAAAATATCGCCGTCGGTAATTAAAAAATGAATCAATTGTATATTTTTCATTTAATAAAAAAAAATTAAGAAATTGTACAATTTCGAGTAAAGCAAGTCTAATTTTCCGAACATTTATATTCGTCTTGTGACGGAAATTATGTTTACAACGATGTGCATTGATTAAATAAAAATAATGTTGTTTTTAGGGTGTGCCACACATGAAGGTGAGTATTAACAAACTTTTTAATATTAATTCTTCACGAAATGGCGAAAACAGCTCATAAAAGTGCAAAACAAAGAAAAATTGACACAAAATCAAGAATGCGAAAATTACGATCTAATAGTGAGTATGTGGCAAAGAATAGAGAATTAGATAAACAAAACAAAAAAGAAATACGAACAAATGAAAAAAATGATTGCACCATTGAAAGTAATCAAATTGAAAACGAAAATATAGGAAGGTGTCGAAGAATAAACAACAAAAATAGAAAAAATAAAGCTTATACAGCAAATGAAAGAAAAAAGAATGTAGAACGAATGATAAAAATACGACAGGAACCTGCGTATAGAGAACCGGAGAAAGTAAAGAATGTAGAGCGGATGAAGGAGATACGACAGGAACCTGCGTATAGAGAACTGGAGAAAGTAAAGAATGTAGAGCGGATGAAGGAAATACGACAGGAACCTACGTATAGAGAACCGGAGAAAGTAAAGAATATAGAGCGGATGAAAGAGATACGACAAGATCAAATTTATAAAGCTGACGAACGTGCTAAGAATAAAAATAAACTAAAAAAAATTAGGCAAAATGAACAGTATAAAATTAAAGAATTAATGAACAATAAAAATAAAAAAAGAAAACTTAGAGATAACCCTAATTTTTTGATCCAAGAAAAAAGATATTACGTCAACAGAAAAAATAAATTGAGATTAGATGATTTATTCAGATATCGGGAAAATTATAGAACTATCATTAATGATCATATAAAAAACAGAATGGATGATGATGATGATTATGAAAAAATGTAATTATTATGAAATATTTTAAAAACGAAAAGATTGGGCTAGACATAATATGTGTCTGTTGTGACAATTTATTTTTTCCAAAATCAACTCAAAAATTTCAAAAAACTCAAATAGAGTATAAATTAAATGACAAAGTTTCAAACATTGATGAATTTATGAAAAACGTCGTGAACAATTCATCAGAATTCATCTGTAAAACGGGTACTAAGTATATAATAATAGGAAAAATACCAAAAATGGCAGCTAACTCTGATTTAAGATTTCCGGCGTTGCCAGAGACAGTACGTTGCTTAAGTGCAGTTGAAGAACGTATGGTATCACCATATATTCCATTTATGCAATTAAAAGCGTTGCAAAAGCATGCTATTAATTCTCAATTGTCGTTAAAAGGGAGTATTGTCAATATTCCTGTTGAAATTAACGAAATGATTAGTACCAAGATTACCGAGAACATTCAACTGCATGTCAACTATTCAAATTAAATTGAAACGACATCTCGATCACAAGTCTGATTACATGTACGAAACCATAAGGCCATCAAAAGTTTGTGAAGCTTTACAATATCTTCAGACGACCCCATTATATATACAAAATAAAATAAATATTGATCCGACATTTTTCGAGCAGTATGAGAATAATGCTGATGTTGAACTAGACTTTATCGTCGATCATAATGATACGCACGATAGTTGTGTAAATAACAACAATAATACAGTAACAAAACTGAACGATTGTAATGAATCAGATTCAGAATCTGGTTCAGAAAAATCAGATCCGTTATTAAACGATGAAGTTCTCATTTTGGATAGAAATCGAGAAATATCGACAGATGTTCAAATTATTGCTCCTGGACAAGACAAATTTCCTATTTGAAGGTGAGATTTTAGATAAGAAAAAAAGATTAACATACTCTGACAGGGTTAAATTTGAAGCCAGACATAAAGACAGAAGATCGTGCGATCCTACGAGAATTTTATTCATGGCTAAACAAAAATTGGAAAAGCGTGCAATGTCAAGTATCAATATTTGTCTGAGAAAAGTAAAACACTTTGCTGATTTAACTGCTGAGACAGTGAAAAATTCGGATTTTGTAAATGATTCGATACGTCACGATGATGGTTATCGATTTTTAAAACAAATTAGGTCATCGCCATCGTATTGGGAAAGTAAAAAAAAAACATTTATTGGGCATGATTAGACAATGCGGAATACCGACATTATTCATAACTTTTTCAGTATATGAAACGAAAATTGTCGAGTTGTTAAAGATTTTGTATAAAATTCGATACCAAAATAATATCAGCTCAATAAAAGTAGTACAGATGGACATGATAGAAAAAAACTAAGTTGATAAGAGATGATCCTGTGACATGCGTTCGATATAGCGAAGAAAGATTCAATAATATTATGTCTATTTTGGAAAATGAACATGGACCATTTGGTAAAAATTATGTAGTTGATTATTTCCAACGACGGGAGTTTCAAGCTAGAGGATCAGTCCATACTCATAATCTGGTGTACTGCAAAGACGCTCCGATTTACAATGAAGACGATCGGAGTTCTACAAATTCAGTAGTAGAATGGATAGATGATATCATTTCATGTGCGTACGAGATTAATAATCCGTTGATATTGTTACAAAAACATTGACACACACCAACTTGTTATAAAGGAAGAAAAAATACATCGTCGTGTCGGTTTATCATACCAATATTTGTGATGAAGCAAACAATGATTCTCACACCACTGAACGATGGTGAGCGAACTGAGAGAGATATAATAAATTTGAAAAAAGTTAAAGAAATGATGAAAGAATTTTTCGACAATGACCAAATAGTATCTTTTGATGATATGTTGAATCATCTATGTATGACTGAAGAAGATTATATCCGTGCAATCAGAAGCTCTTTGTCGATAACAAAAATATTTTTAAAAAGACGCAGCAATGAAGTTGCAATCAATGCGTATAATAAAACAATTCTGACACTTCTGGAAGCGAATATGGACATACAATTTGTTCTAGATCCATACAGTTGTGCTTCGTATATGACCAATTACTTCACAAAAATTGATGCCGGTCTATCTAGACTTTTAAGGGAAACAGCTAAAGAGATAGAAGCCGGCAACGTGAGTATTAGACAAAAATTTTAAAGCATCGCTAATGTGTTTATAAATGGGAACACCCTATCCGCACAAGATGCCGTTTATCATGTTTTGGGATTACCACTGTCCTTGTGTAGTAGAGCAACAGTTTATATAAACACGGTCCCTCAAAACGAACGAGTTCGTATGTTGAAATCCAAAACAGAGTTGGAAAAAGAAGAAAATGATTCACAAAACATATACAAAAAAAGTGTATTTGAAAAATACGAAGCGCGATGTAAAAGCTTAGAGCAAGTTTGTCTTGCCGATTTCGCGGCCATTTACAAAAATAAAAAAGTAAAAGGAAATGTCGAAAGTGACGGAGAAGACTATAATGATACTCTGATCCACCATCGACAAAAAAGTAAAATAATTCAGTTTCGGAGACACAAATTACAACAAGACAAATATAATTATTTTCGAGAACAAGTTTTGTTATTCTTGCCATGGAGGAACGAATTAGACGATGTAGAAAATGATGAATGTGAAACAATCTATGTAAAGAACCTAAAAACAATAGAAGAAAATCGTAAAAAATATTCTATTGTGGGAGATCACATTATTGAGAATGCTCTATTGGAAGCCCAAAATATGTGTCAAGACCGGGAAGATGAAGAAGTTGAATCATTTATGAAAACTAGAGTGACGAACGATCAAGCAGCAGATATTTTTGGTCAAACTGGTACTGTACAAAATTCTAAGACAAATAAAAAGCGAATAAGCCGTCCTCCAAAGATTTCAAAAGAAGACATGATGAGTACGCTTACGAAACTAAATGAGAAACAAAGACAAATCATTACGCACATCTTGCATTGCTTTAAAACAGGTGATTTACCAATTCGAATGTTCATGAGTGGATCTGCGGGAGTTGGTAAAAGCATGGTAATTAATTGCATTTATCAATTATTACTGCATTACTTCGATGAGCAGCCGGGTAACAAGAACGATTCGACAAAAACATTGTTATGCGCGCCATCTGGAAACGCTGCATTTTTGATAAATGGTGTAACATTACACACAGCTTTTGCCTTACCAATAACTCAGTATGGAGGGCAAAAGCCAGAATTATCAGCAGATGTAGCTAATACTATTCGAGAAAATCTATTTGAATTGAAACTCTTAATAATTGATGAAATATCAATGGTCGGAAGTAGTATGTTTAGTAGGGTGGATACACGAGTGAGACAAATAATGGGACGTGCAAAAAGTTTTGGTGGGGTATCTGTAATTGTGGTTGGAGATTTGTATCAATTACCACCAGTTATGGACAGTCCCGTATATTCAACACCAAAATCATCC
The DNA here is from genome assembly GCA_030522725.1 of Ichneumoninae sp. B BG-2022a. Classification (NCBI taxonomy): domain Eukaryota; kingdom Metazoa; phylum Arthropoda; class Insecta; order Hymenoptera; family Ichneumonidae; species Ichneumoninae sp. B BG-2022a. The sequence continues at coordinate 7,868 of JAPYZD010003841.1, forward strand.
ATGCTAAAAGTATCTTCTCAGAAAATGTATTATGGGATGAATTTAAATTTTTTGAGTTGACCGAAATAATGAGACAAAAAGAAGATAGGTCTTTCATCAATGCTCTTAATCATTTAGCACTTGGTGAAATGTCTGAAGAAGATATTGCTCTCATTAAATCCCGAGAAATGAATGAAAAAGACATACCAACTGATGCGATAAGATTATACACTGAAAATCGTCTTGTTGATACTTATAATGAAAAGAGAATTAACATCGAACATGGTGTCGCGTATGTGGCAAAAGCAAACGATTCAGTTTTGGGTAGCGTCAGTAGTAAATTGAGAAATAAATTACTGACATCCTTAAAGAGTAAAAAACGAACTGAATGTGGTAGCTTGCCACATAAAGTTACCCTTAAAATCGGTATTAATTACATGATAACATCAAATATTGATGTTCTAGATGGTCTTGTCAACGGAGCTTGTGCAAAATTGAATTACATAACATTTATACCCGAAACTGAACAACCGATCAAATTATGGTTGGATTTTAACAACGTAAATGTTGGAATTAACCAACGAAGACCATACTTAAAATATATGAACGACAATTGCATTCACGAACATTTAGTTCCCCTTTCTCCTATCACAATTGTCATGAACGTAAATGAGAGATTAGGGTATCAAGTCATCAGACAACGATTCCCAATCACTCCTGCTGAAGCCTTAACAATTCATAAAAGCCAGGGACAAACTTATGATAAAGCCTGTATCGACATAAGACAAAGTACAAGATTTACGCGTTCGATGCTTTATGTAGCACTCAGTAGAGTCACAAAATTATCTGGATTATTTATTTTAGGTAACTTTACTCCACCGAAGAGATCATGTACAAATAGCACTTTGGAATCAGAAATGAAACGATTCAGAGATGAAAAAAGGTTACAACTATCATATACACAAGTTATACCAGGAAGCAGGTTAAAAATTATATATTAAAATGTTCGATCTTTGAAAAAAAATCTGTGTCACATAATTTGCAATGAATGGTACAATCAAGCCGATGTACTAATATTTTCTGAGACTCAAACCCTATCTGCAGATATCTTCAAATTGAACGGATTTGTAATAGGTTTTCGATCTGATCCTCCCGAAATTCGCTCATCAAAAGGAATAATATGCTACGTTAAAGAACAATTGCATATCACAATCCAGAATCATATACAAGAAGAAATAATTAGAACAAATGGGCAACACCACCATATTGATTTAGTACATCTTAAAGTAAAAGAAGTAGAAATTGTAACTGGATATAAATCTCCAAGCATAGATCAAAAGACATTTTCGGATAAATTCCTCAGTATTTTAAATGAGGTATCGGGAGATGTAAGAGTTGTCATTGGTGACTTTAATTATGACGCGTATGGGGAGGAGGATTTATAGAAAAATATTTGCATCCGTTAAACTGTACACGTGCAATTCCTACCGAAATTTCTACGACAAATTTCAATACTCAGATTGACATAATATTTGTCGGTAAAGAAATGTCCAATTTCGCGGCTGGTGTATACGAAACATATTTCTCTGACCATAAACCTATATTCATTGGGTTCAACGTAGAGAATACTATGCAAATAACATCTAATGATGCTTTTACAATTACTACAGGTGAATTGCAAATTGAAACTGAATAGACAGATCAACATAAACCCGAAAATTCGACTCGAACTAACAATTCAACGACAATGGTTGATATTATCAACGAAGTCGGTGTTATGTTAAAAAATGATCAAAACGAACGTGCGCAAATAAAATATAATACACCGAAAATCAGACCGCAAACTTTAGAGGAACGAAACGCAGACAAAATCTTGGCGTCTGCAACTAATGCAGTAACATGAAATAATCGTGTTTGCCTTGATAACCGTTTCTGCAACGTAAAAAACATGTCGGCATCTCCAACTAGTGCAAGAATACAAACATGAATCATTTTTCCTTCAGAAATTATTGGGCGTAACTAGCAGCTCCGAAGTGATAAAAATCAGATTTAATATTGAAATTTTGAGACGAAGGACGATTTTTTGTGTATTCAATGCAAATTTTGAACGTTGTAATAAAGAATGTTAATTTTGTCGGTGGAACTGATACAAAGTGTGAGAGGCGAGGGGACTCACGTTAAACAAGCACCCCAAATTTGCAACTTCCATGTTAAAAAAGTTATTTAGAATCGTAAGAGTTTCAATTTTTTGATGAATTGTGAGAGGCGAGGGGACTCACGTTCAAAAAGCACCCCAGATTTTGAAATTTTATAATAGAATAGAAAGATATTTTAAAAAAGTTTTAATTCGTTTGGTGTATACTATAAAAGTTATGAATCCGATGCAAGTTGTGAGAGGCCAGGGGACTCATGTAAAAAAGCACCCCAGATTTTGAAGTTTTTATAATAATCAAAGGATATTAAGTATTATAAATAGAGTTTAAATTGGTTTGGTAGATATTATAAAAGTTATTATGAATCCGATCTGATTTGTGAGAGGTGAGGGGACTCACTTTAAAAAAGCACCCCAGATTTTGAAGTTTTACAATAGAATGATATTGAAAATGTAATTAATATCTATATTACATCTCAATAGTAACTTTTAATTGCTTGACATTTGATTGCGGTGGAAGGTGTTGAGTTTTCCCAGTTACTCAGTGGACTCTGAGGTGATGGTTCAGGAATAAAAATAACACATGTTTGCTTCAGATGAGAAGAATAGAACTGACTTTTTCTTTATTAGCGGAATAATACAGAGTGACAGACACGAGGCTCTGCTTCTCTCGGAAGTCATGGTACGACTAGCACTTCTGGTTCGTGGCGACAGCAGCGCTACCTCGTGTACAGAAACTTCTCGTCGTTCTCCCTATCAAACTTCGCACGCAGGCGCGGGAGATATGAGTCCGAGAACTCACTCGCTCAACACACTCACCGTTCGAGCACTCACTATCGCTAGCATGCCACATAACTTATTAAAGTGCAACCTTGGCAACGCCTTGGTAAAAATATCTGCCCGCTGATGCTCCGTGGGCACATATTTTATCTCGATCTCACGACTAGCTACTCTTTCGCGGACATAATGATATTTAACATCAATATGCTTAGTACGTTTGTGACATTCGGGATTTCGTGTGAGTTTAATCGCGCTTTGGTTATCCACCCAGATTACAGTCGCATCCTTGCAGCGCGAACCGATTTCTACGAGCAATCTCCTCAGCCAGACAGCCTCTCGCGCGCCCGCTGTAGCCGCCACGTACTCCGACTCCGTGGTGCTCAGCATCACGATTTTCTGCCTCTGACTAGACCACGTGATTAGACCGTTGACAAAACTAAACGCATACCCCGTGGTCGATCTGCGCGTCGCTACGTCTCCCGCGAAATCCGCGTCACAATACCCGACGAGCTCCGGCTCGCTGCCTCCGCTCGAGTAATTCCGCGACTTTTAGCTCCGACTAAATACGAGAAAATACGCTTCACAGCCTTCCAATGCGCTTGCCCGTGTTTATTTAAGTACTTTGAAACCGAGTTGACCGCGTAAGCAATATCTGGACGAGACACAACCGCCAGAAACATAAGCGAACCGACTGCCTCTCGATACGGCACATCCACACACTCACTCTCGTTTTCGAACGGACTTAACACGACGTTCGGATCGGCCGGCACGCACACCGGTTTCGCCTCGAGCATCCCAAACTTCTCGAGAACTTTCTCGACATACTTAGTCTGATGTATGAACATAGACTTTCCGGAACGATTTCTCGTTATCTCTAGCCCTACGAATTTTTCCGCGTTCCCGATCGTGATTTCAAACGCACTCTTAAGATACGCGACCACGGCGTCTAGCACTCTATTCGACTTTGCGGCAACAAGTCCGTCGTCGACAAACAACGCGAGAATCACACTATCACCCTCGACACAACCCTTAAAAATACATTGATCCGCTTCACCTTGCATGAAACTGAATTCTTTTAGGAACTTCGTGAATTTTTGATTCCAGCACCTGGGTGCTTGTTTCAACCCGTACAATGACTTGTTCAATTTGCACACGTAACTTTCTAGCGCACTGAGATTTTCATTCACTATGAGGCCCTCTGGATTTTTTATAAAGATCTCCTCCTCGAGCTCTCCATAGAGAAAGACAGTACAGACGTCGAATTGTACGAGTTTAAGGTCGGCCTGGGTCACTTTTGCCAGAAACGCACTATTATGCCGCAGAACTCAGGTAGCTAGTCTGGGTTCTGTGCGCGAGCCGTTAGCTCGGAGAGTTTGGGAGGTGCTCAGCAAAGGGTTGGAACCCACGTAAAGTACAGATGTAGATTTATTGGATTAACAATATTTATTCAACAATGTATATTTACACAACAAGAGATTTAGATATTTGATATGTTTAACAAGGTGTTT
>JAPYZD010003842.1:0-12286 GCA_030522725.1 Ichneumoninae sp. B BG-2022a
GGGCAAAATGGGGCAACGGGGCAAAACGGGGTTTTTGGGCAAAACTAAATTTTCCAATCATTTTTGGATCGGACAAAGTGGCAAAACTGGGCAGAAAAGCCTGATGACACGATAGGGCGAATTCGGACATCCAAAAATGATTGGAAAATTACGTTTTGCCCCATGCCCCGTTTTGCCCCGCCGCCCCATTTTGCCCCGCTCTACCCTACATACCCTAATAATGTCTGGGGCTTCGTTGAAGGTCTCGCACTACAAGACAACGAGCGCGACATCACGGCAATTCAATCTTGTCGCTACAACTTTATGTTCCCCCAGTTGCGCCTCAATAAAATGCGTGCAGACGCGATGGCGAAGTTTTCACAGGCGTCGGTGAAATAGTGTCAGGTGCAGGAAGCACAGCGACGGGAGGAAGCACGGGGCCGGACATCCACCCTCGAAGCGCGCACCTTATACGACATCGTTAACTACAAAGTTCGTTTTTCCTTCGAGAAGACATAAAAGTCGATCTGGGGAGCAAGATTGCGGCTTCGAGCGTCGTAAAGTATCATCGAGACTGTTAAATTATGGCCTCGTTTCGCGGCGGGAGCTTACCCCCACCCCACCCCCACCCCCCTGCGCCGGGGAAACATTACATATATTACATGTAGACGTACGGAGGAAAACTTTTCCTCGCGCTCAGAATTCCTCGGTAAACACAAGGTCGACTGAATATCACTCGCGCGAGGAGAGTGAAAGTGAATGAGCGAAGTGAAGAAAGGGGTCGTAGGGAAACTGAGTTTCAAAGGAAATAACAAACAATGGGGCAAAAGTGGCGAACATATAGGCTCCATTCGACGCGCGCTCAACGCGCTAACCGGGACAGTTCGTATTCACCGCGTTTGCTTCGCATTGTTCGGAAACGAAAAGACAGATGCGTCTGGAGATAGGTAACTTGTGGATAACGAATAAATAGAGCGCGAAGAAAGAAAATGTGACTACGGGGGGGTTCGACAGGGTGCGAGTAGGTCCGGTGAAAGAGACTCGGAGGGTCAGGGTAGAAAAGCGAAACAGGTGAAGAGACGGAGAGAGCAAAAGTCTCGTCGAGTCTCCGGGAGAAAAAGGACTGATAAAACTGAAAGACGCCGTAGTCCAGAAAAGGGTATGTGCAATTGCAAGAGGCGAGGGTGAGCCGGCAGAGTGGAGCGGGGGGGGGGGGGGGGGTGGGGGGTTGCAGTGGCGAGAGCAAAAAGGTCGGGGTAGATTATTCCTTGGCGAAGTTATCCGTCCGTATATACACGTATAGTAATAGAGGTATAGGCGGTAGGGTGCCGTGTCAGTGCTGCCGTGGTGATGGGAGAGAAAAAGACCCGGTTCGCCTATTTTTTTTTTTCAGTCATTTTTTTTCTTGTTTTTCTTTGTTTCTGCCCCTCTTTGTAAACTACCTCGTGCTTTCTGTATGTAGCTTTCACACTCTTTTTCAATATGCTCCGTGCACGTTAGCCGACTAGAGGGTGGTCGAGGCTCGGGGCGAAGGAAGAAAGATCGCCCCTTTGACAGACGCCCTTGCTCACGAATCAAACAATGGGGGGGGGGAGGGCACTACAAACTGCTGTCGATGAAAGAGAGCGAGGAATTTCAGCGCATTGATGGACTGAACTTGGCTCCTATGTACATTGAGAGCTTCGCTCCTTTTCCTTTTTTTTCCTTTTCTCGACAAACAGGAAACACACACCTTCCATCGCTTTTTGTTTAACTTTTATAGGCTATCAAAAACATTTTAAACCAGCTGCGAGCCACCGGAGGGAACGTATTCTTCGATGAAGCGTTTTGTCGATTACGCACTCACGTCGACAAGTGATTTTATACACTTTAAGGGATTATTGTAGTCACAAGCCAGTGTAAAATAATAACAAGATCAAATTTGCGAACGCTTGCATTAAGTTTCGAGAGTGCAGAGGCGGGCGGGAAATTCGCCGCTATCCTGTGGGATAGTATTGCAAGAAAAAGGCGGAACACAAGCGTCGGAAACGTAATCGGATCGCGTATGGGTAAACGAGTAAAGGGAAAAGACTGGGTTCCGGAAAAGCGGGCGACAGCACACCCATCGTTTCAACCCATTAGCGAGATAGCCATAATGTATTCCGTAGAATAAGGATATCTCTTATGTAAAATGTCGGAAGGAGTAGTGGGCTTCCGGTGGCGGAAGGTTCCGGTTACCAGGGAGAGAACCACCGCAGCCGCTCCACAATCAACCCCCACCAGCGCCAGTAGTGGCCGTTGCCATCTGCCTTGCCCCGGCTGTATCGCCCGCGAATATCTAAATGCAAAATTTAAAGCTACCCATTTCACGTGTTAAGCATGCCTGTGACCCGAACGTGGATTTTCCAGCTCGACACTTCTGCGGGTATCAGCCTAACGGGATGTAAGTACCACGGGATAAGAGGCTCGAAACGGTGGTACAAGTAGGCGATAGTGCCGCACGACGCTATATATATGTATACTCGGTTTACTGGGGAATTAAAAATAAGCGAACAGAAATCAACGAAAAAACAGTGGGTCAAAGCCACCCTCTCATAATCCGGCACTTTCTCGAGTATGGAAAATTAAGCCTTTTACGTGTTATGATTGTTTATCAATGTATCTAGTGAGCTATCGACCGATTCGATAACACAGCTATGATACCAGCAAATTCAAACAGTGAAATTCAATCCAAACAACTATTCCAGTACTTTCTGCGGTTATCAGCCTAACGAGATGTAAGTACCCTCTCATAATCCGGCACTTCACTATTTCTCGAGTATAGAAAACTGAGCCTTTTACGTGTTACGATTGTTTATCAACGTAACTAGTGAGGGCAACTAGTGAGCTATCGACCATTCGCTAATATGGCTATGATAGGGTAAAATGGGGGAATATGGCCCGGTCCATATATCATTGATTTACGTGATAATCGAGGTGGGACATATTCACCACTTTTACCCTATCAGCAAAATTCAAACCGTGAAATTCAATCCAAACAACTCTTCCAGTACCTTCTGCGGTTATCAGCCTAACGGGATGTAAGTATCACGAGATAAGAGACTCGAAACGGTGGTACAAGTAGGCGATAGTGCCGCACGACGCTATATATATGTATACTCGGTTTACAGGAGAATTAAAAATAAACGAACACAAAAACAGTGGGTCAAAGCCACCCTCTTATAATCCGGCACTTCGCTATTTCTCGAGTATAGAAAACTGAGCCTTTACGTGTTATGATTGTGTACCAACGTAACTAGTGAGACCAACTAGTCAGCTATCGACCGATTCGCCAACACAGCTATGATACCAGCAAATCCAAACAGTGAAATTCAATCCAAACAACTCTTCCAGTACCTCATATACTTATATGTCGGTGTAACCACCCGAAGTGCAGTTATATCTATATAGCGGCGTTCGGTTACAGAATCGGCGGGGTAAACGCCGATTCATAAAATTAGTCTCTCCGGCTGGTCTCTCGAGAGTGGCGAGGGTGCAGGCGAGTGGCTGAACGCCACATGGAGACCCTCGAGCGAGTAACGATAATTGCTCGGCGCAAAAAGCCCTCGACGATTGTACACAAACTAATTTGACCGGAAAACGGGACGATGGTGGCGAATTTCTCTTGGCCTCCCTTTCGCGCGCTTTTCCGCTCACTCTTTCCGTCGCGATCCCGCGATGGGCGAGGGTGAGGCGCGCCAGTCACCCACCCATACACAGCGGTAACTCGAAATCTCGGGGGGTGATTAACGCTGGCGGACCCAGCACAGAGCACCTCTTCGCGCGCCCTTATTTCAATTCTCAAGGGACGTAAATTCACGTCGCAAGGTGAGTCTAGGATAAAGATAGATATATAAAGGCAGCCGTGCAGGACCGAGGGAGTGGCGAATGGGGAAGGTGCCAAGAGAAATTCACGAGGACGTGGCGCTTGGCTGTTCGGTAGGGTGGTCGTACCACTCACCAAAGTGTGGTACCGAGCCGGGGTCCTCGTCTCGCAAAGTGCGACGACGACAACGACGCCTCTGCGCTTCTCCCGAGGTCCGCGTTTTACTGTACCTTGTACTATAGGCGGAGATATATAGGGATCGTAGGAGGCGACGAGAGGAATTTCTGACGCTTTCAGGAATGAATGGCTTGTGAGCTGACGCAGTCTCTTGGATAATATTGGGGATGCATAGTTCCTTCTCAATTTACTTGGGGCGAGATCACAGCATTTCTCATTAGGCACAATACCCGTGACAATGGTCTCATTCGAAATGGAATTTCGTATATCATGTACGATATACATCAAAGTAGAAATGTTTACTGAACCCCGAAATTCCTTTGTCTTGCATATTTGTCGATTCTCATTCCGTGCGGATCACTAATTCTAAACTTTACGTCCGCGACAATGTTGTACGTATATGCGCTCGTATATTTACCGACGAGGTCGATAGTGCGCGCGGATAGGATCTCGTAACATTTTTACAATCCATAAAAAAACCCCTTCCTGGTAAAGGTGAGGCAACACAGGAGCGCCGGAAGTTCGACTCTCACGAACCGGAACCAACGCGACAAAGGGATCGAAATCACCGGGTCTATAGCGCTACTGCTGCCGGGATGTTGGTACGTGCACAGTGAATATAATACTCCGCTGTTGGATACAGCTGTATCCTATATAGGACCCATATCGGCCGGAGGGTTCGATGTCAACGCGGACGCACGCATGAAGGGAGAATTGATCGCGCGAACTGAATTTAACGAAATATTTCATGCGACCGGCAATGAATTCCCGATATGCATTCCAATATATCTACACAATGTTAATTTCGTAATACCGTTGGGAGTAATAGTTGCCGATATTAATTTCTGCCATGTCGATGCGTTCGGATTGTTCAACAACTGACAATCCACCGGTGATGAAACGTATCGCGTTAAGCTGCGGTTCGTCGCTGAACCCAACCGGAGGGCCAATATAGACTGCGCGACCTCGTCGAGTACGTGGCATCGCGGGTTCGAAAACTTAATTTTATTAACCGAACGAGAAAATTAAATGGATTCTCGTGTAATTGAATCCCGCGGAATATCGCCGGGGGCTTAGAAGCGAAGCGTAGCGCGGTGGAGTTAGTCGACGATGAAGTTCGTAAAAATTTGTAAAGTACCGGGGGGGTGCGAATAACCACGCAGCCAGTGCAAACGACGTCCGCTATATGGTGAATATATACCGATAGTAGTGAAACACGGTGCCGGTGGAGCTCTCCGGCGTATCCGGAGAACCGAACCACTCGGTTTACAGCAAGTCGATATCATCGATTCCCGTGAATTAAGACAATGTTCAGCGTAGAATCCGGGTGTGGATAACGATGTTACGTTCTGGGCTGGGAGGTATCGAAATAAGGGTGCATGTCCAAGGTTAATTGCAATCTGCATCTGTTAAGGACAACCCAAACCGAAATCGACACATCAACTCAAGCAGTTGATAAGCTCCGAACCTAATTCGATCTGGTTTTCAGAACTCTTGATATCTACAGGTAAGCAATTTTACACCATCGATCGTTGTATTGAGCTGCTTTTTCCGCCGTGAAACGAGCCGGGTGAGCAAACCCAAACCAACATATCAACTCGAGAGGCGTGCAAGTTGCCAACCGAATCTGATCTGGTTTTCAGAACTCTTGATACCTGCAAGTAAGCAATTTTACACCATCGATCGTTGTATTGAACTGCTTTTTCCGCCATGAAACGATCCAGATGAGCAAACTCAAATCGACATATCAACTTGAGCGGCGTGCAAGTTGCGAACCCAATCTGATCTGGTTTTCAGAACTCTTGATATCCGAAAGTAACCAATTTTACACCATCGATCGTTGTATTGCACTGTTTTTTCCACTATAAAACGAACCGGATGAGTAAACCCAAACCGACTTATCAACTCGAGCGGCGTGCAAGTTGCGAACCTAATCTGATCTGGTTTTCAGAACTCTTAATATCCGCAAGTAACCAATTTTATACCATCGATCGTTGTATTGCACTGCTTTGTCCGCCATGAAACCAGCCGGATGAGCAAATCCAAACCGACATATGAACTCGAGCGGCGTACAAGTTGCGAACCCAATCTGATCTGGTTTTCAGAACTCTTGATATCTGCAAGTAAGCAATCTTAGTCCACCGATCGTTGTATCGCACTACTTTTTCCTGCACGAAACGAGCTGGATCGGCAGACAGGAGGATTACCGTACACAGAGAAACCTGCGAATAGCACATAAGCATGAAGCACACGAACCGCCAGCAGTAGTTAGCGAAATGGACTTCTTGAGCGGGACACACATACCTATCGTAAACATACACATATGTGCAGCCGCGGTACTCCCACAGGATCTACCGGTAGTCATCCCTTGCAGTCTCGTTCCTCCATGGAGACCGTTTATCGAATAAAATATTCAGTTTATGTGAACCTACAATCGCGCTCAGTCAGATATGTGAATCAAGGTGGAGTACATGCCTAGGTATATGTGTAGTACATCGTATAGCGGAGGCTACATCGACGAACCCGTGGACATGGTAGAGTACGGTCAGTCGGATTGATACGGAGAGGAGGCGAAGGTCGGTAAGGAATTGCATTGGGTTGCCAGTAGGAAGAAACTCAAGAAGAGCTCAATGGCAAAAATGTAAACGTCGTACACGACGGATGATACTTTCATTTCAGTCAACGGTTCTGCATTGATCGTTATGGATAAGACTGATAACAGATGGTTCCACAAATTCGGGAGAATCATTTGCGTTGAGTTGCTCATTGGGCGAGATTGAACGCAGAGGACGACTCGAGGGTAATGAAAGAGAGAACGGTAAACATTGAAGTTAGGCGTGGGTTGCTCATACCTGTTAACGGATAACTTTTTTCCGTCAAAGCTGTAAGTGGCAAGCGTATTGGTAGAGGAGAAATAGGTAGGTACATGGAGCCGGTGATGAGTGAGCTTGGTGTAGAGAGTCACCCTTTCCCGCTGCTATCGATCGGGTTTTAACGTATAGGAAAGTGAGTGAATGCATGAATGCAGCGACGAGCATGCGACACACAGCAGCGGCCAGCGGCCTCGTCCCAGGACCGCGAGCCCCTCGGGGGTGGTCAGAGGGTGTGCGTTCCCTGGATTATCAAACGAAATTCTCTGAACAGCCAGAAACGCGTGTATGTGTGGTGGAAAAAAAATGACGCGCACGTACAGCAGGGACACAGAAATGGAGGCATCCACAGATGAGTGCAGCGGGAACGTAGATTTTCCGGGGATATCACACACGATGGAAAAGTTCATAAAGGGTCCGGTGAGCAGTCGGAATTTCGTCGGTAGACGGGTAGGCCACTCCGCGGGTGGCCGAGAGGGATGAAAAAGGCGGCACCTGGACCGGAGCGAGACGGAACCGGGACCGCAAGCGGAAGAGGGAATGGCAAAAAGAAAGTTGTAAAAAAAAGCGGGATGACGCTGAGGGAGAAAAGGTTTCCTCGCTCGTTCCCCTCTCGTCACCCCTTACGGGAAGAGCGTACTCCAGCCAGCGCCGCCGGGCAATATATCAAAGAGATAGACGCGTGTTTGGCCGAATCACTGCGTCCAACCACTGGCCAACGTCCGCAACGGAACGCGGAGAGTTGTTAGGGGGAATGGAGCGAAAGGGGGATAGGGAGACGATTGAGAGAGGAGCGGCGCGAGATAACCTAATGTCTGGCCGTATTAGCGTCAGGACCCGGCGGGCGGTTAATAGGCGTGACGAGGTTGCCGAGGGAAGCGAAATCTCGACGCGATGCAGCCACTGCTGTTCATTTCATACCCACCACTCGCTAGCATTCCGATTAACCGACCTTTTGATTGCCGATTTAATGTAGTTAGCCGAGCACGCGCGTGATCATCATCTGTGTACAATGTTGAACGGTCTGCACGGCGCTACTCGGGATATGGTTGCGTAACGCTCCATCCGGCGTTTAGTTCACGATCTCTTTGTGCATCGTACAGGCCGATACTGGAATTCTAATTTTACAGTTCTATCGCGTATATTTTATTCCAATTGATGAGGACTCTCGGCTATGAACCACTTCATCAACGGGTCATCGTATTGTACAGTCTTCGTTGCATTGAATATTTTACGACCACCGTAATGCCCGGTTTTCATGGCAATAATGCCTCGGCGTTCAATGACTCTCAAATCGTATAATTGTACGGCCAGTTGAACGACAGCGGCAGTGCATCTACCTGTATCGGCATATAGCGTTTTACTGTTACAAACCGCGAACACCTGGGGGCGCATTGATTCAATTTATAACTATTGTCAGGCATGGCGTAGATATTAAATGCAATTAACATCGACTAGTGGATTTCTCGAACAAAGCGTTCGTTGCCGAATGTCAGCTGGAACGAAGTTTCGAAATTATGGAACCAATGGTACCGCGAGAGACTTCCGATTCGCGGCTAAGAGTTCTCAGATTCACTTGCAACGACATTGCACCTGGTGAGCCGTTTATTAAACACACATGACGACATCAGTGACATGATGTATCGATTTTCCGTCAATCAGCGTTTGTCCGGGAGAATGGGTCGAGGTAAAATGGTATGACATCTTACGTCGCACTCAGGCGACGATTAAGTGATCATTTAAACGTGACAAGAACCTCTTAACCGGATTTTGTCTTAAAACGAATACATCGAGAGTATGCGTGTGTTCCTTAATTCATCCGTTTCAGATGCTGCATACATTCGAGGTGAATTCTAAAGCCATTTCACCTGGATTACACACGTTCGTTTCTGTCCTTTAATGCACACGTTCATGTCACTTGCTGCATTTGTGATACATTACAGGGAAATATTAAAAAATGTCTCTGTAAAGTCACTTCCAGTTTGAAAGCCACATTTTTCGACTGGAAGTGACGTGTTTCCAGTATTACGTCACTTCCGGTAGAAAAATCAGATTTCCATTTTTCCGTCAGTGACGTCATTTCCAAACCGGAAATGAAGTCACTATAACATTTTTTAAATTTTTTGCATGATGAGGAAATATTTATTTTTTCTCCAGTGCATCCTGTAACAGAAACATGGGAATTAAGGAACACACGGTACTATTGTATGAGTGAGTCCTTTTTCATACGAACGAGTTGGCAGCCACTGCTCTGACAACTCTGTCACCCTTCATTCACGTTACTGTCACTATCGAGAATACTAAATTTCGGATTTCTATCGGCCTCGTTCCTCTCGTCACTGATAAAGACAAATCGATTCGCAGCTCCGACTATGGCAATGTTCGCGGTCCCGACGTGTACAGTTGTACCACTTGATGGCAATTTGTCATCCGCGGTCCCGATCGATGATCCTGAACGAGAATGAAAGCCAAGTGCGATACAAGGTATGCATGTGACTAAGAACAAAATTAAGGTTTCAAGAATCAGATTATTTCCACCGAATACTAAAAGTAAACAAACATGTAAAAGTCAATAGTCTTTTTACCAAAGGGCAGTTCATCTACATGTTAAAAACGAGGGGTTACATTTGAAAGGTTCACTTGATGGAAAGAGAATTTTGGAGTTCGGTCCCGATTTTTAATCCAATTACACGTGTACGCGTGGGTGCAGTGAATGATTGATTTCATTACGAGACCGGGCAAATCTGATAGCCCGCTGCGGCAGCCCTCACTTTGCCCTGACTCCGGATTAGCGTTACTATCAGTAGTACTAAATGTCCGATCGTTATCCCGCGTGGGGTGAACGGGTGGGGGGTTGTGGCTGATAAGCCCTGAACACGCAGACCCTTAACACACCCAATCCCCAGGGTTGATCAAAGTTTTAATCCGTATCGTGATACGAGGTAAAGCTGTCGTGTTGATAAATCCCACGATAACGGTAGTAACATATATTCTATCGCAACAATTCGCTGCGTAATTCTCATATTCATCCATAGAAATTAAACAGTGCCCAATTCGCTATCGCATCTTCGCAGTTTGATTAATTCATTCGAACGGTCGCATTCACACCTTTGAACTCTTTTTGCCGATTGATTGTATCAGCGGATTCGCATCGAACGCAAAAATGTGTGCGCAACGATAAAATTGAAGGGTTCGACTTTTAATCACGGACATATTTTTAATCAATCGCCAACCATTTTCTGGTAGCATCAAGGGGAATCGTATCGGAAGCATCAGGAGTTATATCCTCTTATAGCCGGACAAATATGGAAACGTACCAATCCATTTATCTTCACTGGCGTGGATCATAACATTGTTCTTCTCTCGTGACACGATTACAATGGCTGCCGCAGGATAGCCAGTCGTGCCATCGACTCTGCCAAACCCACTGTTGACGCAATTGATCGCATTGAAAAACCGGCTGACAGTCGACGGCATAAATTATCGGCATCACAATGCGAACGATGCAATCGTTCTTCGGGTTTTTGGATTTTCAGCTGCTGCCGGTGAACATTGAAATTGTCGTGGGGTGGATGACGCATAGCAAGGCTGTGGATGGATGCGATATTGTTCCAGGCTAGCGTGAGAGCTCGGTGGGATGACCGACGGCGGTTTATTGTAATTTATCGATGTCCGCGGACATTTCCATATTATGAACACGATTACTCGCATGGATGTGTATTTATTTGAGGAAAATCAGTAGTCATTATGCCCAATGGTATAGAAAGCAGGTTACTCTATATAATTAACGGATTATCGGGATTATTCGCCTCGTCTTGTCTCGCATTTTTGTTCGCAGATCTGCGATGGAATGACAAAATGGTGGAAATCAGGTGAACCGGAGCTCGAGGTCAAGATGGCGGGTACTCGAGGATCCACCAGCCTGATAGGGTAGGGTAGAGCGGTGCAAAATGGGGCAACGGGGCAGAACGGGGTTTTTGGACAAGACGAAATTTTCCAATCATTTTTGGATCGGACAAGGTGGCAAAACTGGGCAGAAAAGCTTTATGTATCCGATATGGCGAATTCGGGCATTCAAAAATTATTGGAAAATGACGTTTTGCCCAAAAACCCCGTTTTGCCCCGGTGCCCCATTTTGCCCCACTCTACCCTACCTTCGTAGCGCGAACTCCAAATTGCGACACCACCGAAAGTTAAAGTTCGCGAAATTCCGTCGGAATCGTGAATATTGGATACTCTTTAGGTTACAAAATCAAAAAGGAAATATAATGTAAACCTTCAAAGAGCCCCGTTTACAGGACACGGAGGAAACTCGAAATAGATCGAAGGTAAATCTTGAGAGGCAAGGGGCTCCATGACGATGGGAGGTGCAGACAACTCTTTGCCTCCCGATTCTTTATCCGGATTCCTTTACCTCCATGCGGATATCCCTTCGCTGTCCTTTGGCTAAACCTATAACGGAATACCATATCCAGAGGTATGTATACATACACTATATACTCATCGATTTATATCTGATACCGCCTCGTACCATCTGGCACTAGCACTCGTGATAACGCTCTGTGCGCTTCGGTTTGACGCTCTTCGAAAGGTTTGAAACTCGAAGCTCCATCGACTTTTCACGCTTTCGCAGTAGTGACTGCATGTATGTGCCCCAGTATATCCATCCCTCCGCTGCGATACCGTTGGGCGTTAGCATTCGAAATCCCAACGTTTTCACGCACCCACCGCAGTGCATACGCGTTGTGGTAATCGGCGGGAATATATATGAGACATATGAAGTCCATCTAAACCGCTACAGTATCAGCAGTACCACAAACTGGTATAGGCACTGGTGCAATATTGAATTGCGTTTTCGAAGAGCTGTTTGTTTGTCTCTCGCGGATCATCGATGAGCTCGTTCACCACCGTGGCTGGCTCTGAGCCAGTTTCTTCTAAGCGCCAAGCCGTAAAAGCAGCTTTGTCGGAAAATCGATACCATATTATAACACACATTTGCTTCTCTTCGGTACTTAAAGTCTTTAACACGCTGTTCTGTCGCGAAAGCTGCACCAGCCTATTTGATCTTCGGAACCGCTCTAAGAACATTCAGTTGGAACAGCGCCTCGCGTGACGCAAGCGATTGGGGATGTTGAGGAATACCTTGAGAGCTCAAAACTGGAGCTCGTACCGGGTCTTCGGGGAGCGCCCTGAGATGCTGCGCCAAATGAAACGTAGCCGTTCCGCGAGTGGGTGTACTTTCCAGAAGAAAGCTTACCATATTATAACACACATTTGCTTCTCTTCGGTAGTTAAAGTCTTTAACACGCTGTTCTGTCGCGAAAGCTGCACCAGCCTATTTGATCTTCGGAACCGCTCTAAGAACATTCGGTTGGACCGAACAGCGCCTCGCGTGACGCACGCGATTGGGGATGTT
>JAPYZD010003843.1:0-12285 GCA_030522725.1 Ichneumoninae sp. B BG-2022a
GAAGCCAAAAATATAGTAAATGCTTCCTCATGGAGGAAGCTTTGCGAATAAAGGGACATTATGAGGAATTGATATAAAAATTTCAACTTTCAACTTTCAACTTTCAACCTTCAACTTTCCCCTTTTAACTTTCAATTTTCAACTTTTGTGAGGAAGCCATATGAAAATTATTATTTTTTTTAAATATAGCATATTGCAGAAATTGGATAAATCTAATTGGCTCGATTATCCTCGACATTTTGCAAAACTTACAGCGAATTTTGTTTTTTTTGTACCTTTTTTTTAACGGGTGATTCCAATTAGCGTACTGTTTGTGCCCTCGAGATGCAGCGGCAACGCCGAGGGTGCTCCGCTACCGCGAAATGAAACAATTAACGAATGATGATCCCTCGCGGTCCAATTAAATTCGGCTTTCGCGAAAACTTGCCGCGACGATTAAAACGGTGTCTCGGCAACCGAGACCGAGACGCGACGACTATTCTTCGACGAAGTTTCACCGCCGTCGAGGGAGAGAAGTTCCCTCGCGGACTGGCAAGTGTTACACGCGGTGCACTGAGTAATGTCAGAACCAAAGTTTCCGAGAGTTTTTATTTTTTTAATTATTTTTTTTCCACCATATTTATGTCGTAGAATCCACTTTGAACTTGATGCTATTCGAAGTCGCTTCGAATAAAAAAGTTGACGCTTTAAACACCAAATCAATAACGAATATGTTATTCGTATCTCGAGCCTAATTTCATTGGTTCAACTGGTTCGGGAAAGGTTTTTTAGACCCCTTTATAGATGCAAATTCTTTCTTTTTTTAATACAAGAAATTGTCGAAATAAAGAAAATATAGTTTTTCGTTACTACAGATAATAAAAAATGTATAAAAATTATTAGCAGAAGTAAACATTTATTGACCTCACTTACAATGCGTGTTCTATTTTTTTATTGGTTCATTGGTTCAGCTGGTCCAGGAAAGGTTTTTTAGATCCCTTTATAGATGCAAATTCTTTCTTTTTTTTAATACAAAAAATTGTAAAAAAATGAAAATATAGTTTTTCGTTACTACAGATAATAAAAATGTATAAAAATTAATAAAAATTATTAGCAGAAGTAAACATTTATTGACCTCACTTACAATGCGTGTTCTATTTTTTCATTGGTTCATTGATTCAGCTGATCCAGGAAAGGTTTTTTAGATCCCTTTATAGATGCAAATTCTTTTTTTTTTAATACAAAAAATTGTAGAAATAATGAAAATATAGTTTTTTGTTACTACAGATAATAAAAATGTATAAACATTATTAGCCGTAGTAAACATTTATTGAATTCACTTACAATGCGTGTTCTATTTTTTCATTGGTTCATTGGTGCAGCGGGTCCAGCAAAGATTTTTTAGATCCCTTTACACATGCAAATTCCTTTTTTTTTACTACAAAAAATTGTAGAAATAATGAAAATATAGTTTTTCGTTACTACAAATAATAAATAAGTATAAAAATTTTTAAAAATTATTAGTAGTAGTAAACATTTATTGACCTCACTTACAATCCGTGTTCTATTTTTTTTATCCATTATAATACTTGGGGTGGGCCAATGGACATTGACCGAAGTCCTTGAGCCCAACAAAAATCAATAAAAGTGAATTTAAAAAAAATGAATAAAAATAGAAGTAGGACGACGAATTGGGACAGATATTCGAAATTCCATTTTCCATTTTAGTGACGTCGATCGAGCGGTACATCGTCCATTCTTCTCGTCACGCCCCGGCACGCGCATAGTCACGCACCGATCAATTACCCGGAGCTCTACAGAGCTCTTGTAACCCCGCGTGTGCCAATGGGTTAGGGGAGAGCGGGGCAAAATGGCACAGCGGGGCAAAACGGATAATTCGACAAAACGCTATTTTCCAATAACATTTGGATCAGTGGGGCAAACCGGGCTTGAAAATCCGGGTGTATCGTTGGGACAGAATTGGGTATCCAAAAATTATTGGAAAGTTCAGTTTTGCCCTCACTGGCCCGTTTCGCCCCACTGTCCCATTTTGCCCCGCTCTCACCTATAACGCATCGAGTGATGTTAACGAAGGTACGACAATCCGAATCCATGGCCCGACAGTCGTGTCAGGATGAGCTTCGTACGCACCGTGTCGCATTCGCTGCTGAGAACCAAAAGGGCGTAAGCGCCGTGTAAGTTGTACCCGAATCACGCCCTTTTGATTCTCACCCGCCGTTGTAACTGTATCGAATATCACGTTCATCCTGCGGTTCCGTTAAACTCCTTTTACGACTCCTCCAGTTACAAGTCATTCGCCCATTTACGACCTCAACCCTTGACCCGAGAACCTCAACTATTTTATCGTCGTCACACGCGAATCCCGTCTGTCGTTTGAAATCTCGAGAAACAATTAAAACGTCCTCGGCAATGACAACATAAAAAATAAAAAATGCCCTCCACACAGCAGTTCCACAAAACGTCGAAGCATAAATATATATTTTTTTTTTTGCTCACAAACCATTGAAGCCGGTAGGGGAGACCGGGGCAAAATGGCACAGCGGGGTAAAACGGGACAGTGAGGGGAAAACTCAATTTTTCAGTAATTTTTGGATGCCCCAT
Source organism: Ichneumoninae sp. B BG-2022a (assembly GCA_030522725.1). NCBI lineage: Eukaryota > Metazoa > Arthropoda > Insecta > Hymenoptera > Ichneumonidae > Ichneumoninae sp. B BG-2022a. The sequence goes on from JAPYZD010003843.1 coordinate 2,602, forward strand.
TTTGTCCCAACGATACATCGCGATTTTCAAAACCGTTTTGCCCCACGTACCACCTCGTCACCATCCAAAAATTATTGGAAAATTGCGTTTTGTCTCATTATCCCGTTTTGCCCCGCCGTGCCATTTTACCCCGCTCCCCCCTAATTATTTATCTAAAGCGAAAAAATATCCTCCCCCCGCAGCGCTTCATAAAGCGACGAAGTATTATAAAATATTTCCAAACATCCCCATGTACCAGAAAACGCAGTGATTCTGTAGGTAAAGCGAAAAAAAATTGCCTCCCCGCAACCGCTCCATAAAGCTCCGTGAATTATTATTACAATTTTTATCTAACATTCCAGGGCATACCGCGGATACAGTCGTTACTCTCTTAATGCGAAAAAAAGAAATCTCTTCCATCTCCGAGTCACAAAAAATGAAAAAAAATCCAACAGTTTGAGAAAATTGCGAGACGGCATGAAGGAACATAACGAACGAGGTATCCGGTGATGGCCGAGACCTCGCGGGAGGACCGTCTATATATACATACATATATACGTATATATACATATAGGGTAGAGCGGGGCAAAATGGGGCAACGGAGCAAAACTGAGTTTTTGGGCAAAACATCATTTTCCAATAATTTTTGGATCCCCGAATTCGCCCTATCGGAAACATCAGGCTTTTTTGCCCAGTTTTGCCACCTTGTCCGATCCAAAAATGATTGGAAAATTTAGTTGTGCCCAAAAACCCCGTTTTGCCCCGTTGCCCCATTTTGCTCCGTTCTCTCCTATATACATATATACACAGTATAGGCGAGAGCGGGGCAGAATGGCACAGGAGGGCAAAACGGGATAATGACACAAAACGCAATTTTCCAATAACTTTTGGATGATGGCGATGGTGGTACGTGGGGCAAAATGGGTTTGAAAATCCGGACGTATCAATGGACCAAAATGGGGCATCCAAAATTATTGAAAAAATCGAACTCTGCCCTCACTGTGCCGTTTTGTCCCGCTGTGCCATTTCGCGCCCGCCCCCCCCCCCCCCCCCCCTATATGTATATATACACACGCAGCGGTGTTGAAACGGATCCGAGTAAACGACGAGCACCGCGACGACGCGGAGGGTACATAAAACCGTCAGGAGCTCGGTCGGTGGCGTAAAAGCTGTTAAAACAAGTTTTGCCTGAAAGTGTATACGCGAGAGAAGCCGAAGCGCGAGACCGGAGTAGTTTTCGTGCGGGGCGATTCCGGAAGGGATTTATCGCGGCGTCCGTACGGCAGACCGGATACAGCGTTATATTAATTCCCGCGATTACAACGGGGTACGCGTATCAGATACCGCGGGGAAAACACGCCCTGATAGTTTTTCAAGGAGTCCAGGAAGAGCGCACGGCCATCCCTGCCTCCCTCGCCAGACTCCCTCGTTCGCCCTCGCCCAACCGAGCTATTACGCGAAGAATAACATTTCGGGAATAGTTTAGCGCACACCGGCGCGCATGGCCCGCGTTCTATTTTAACGCTCCTCGCAGCCTCCGAGGGAGACCGAACGGCCCGCTAACGTACGCGTCAAGTTTTACCGCGCCGCGAAAAATTTTCCTCTCCCGATACTAATTCCGAATAGTTGCGCGTCGATCGAGGAATCTCGGACGACCGAACGTTCGCTAAATTTATCAATTTTTTTTTTCGCACTCCCGATCGGAGCGTTCCGTATCTTCGAATATTCGGGATTCGACCTTCAATATTATAATAATAATTATTATTATTATAACTTTCTTAAATTATTTTTTTAATTTAATTAAAATGTATCATTTTTTTTTCGTGGTCCCGTTTAGGACGTTCGGTATCTTCGAATGTTCGGGGTTCGACCTTCAATATTATAATAATAATAATCATTATTATAAATTTTTTAAATTATTTATTAAATTTAATTAAAATGTATAATTTTTTTTTTCGTTGTCGCGTTTAGGACATTCGGTATCTTCGAGTATTCGGGGTTCGACCTTCAATATTATAGTATTAATAATTGTTGCTATAATAACATTGTTAAGTAATATTTTTTTATTTAATTAAAATTTATCATTTTTTCCTTTTTCTTTTTTTTCATCGTCCCGTTCAGGGCAACCCGCACTTTCGAGTATTCGTGATTCGACCTTCGATTCACTAATAATAATAATGAAAATTTTGTCACGTACAGAATTTAATTAAGTTTGATAAAAATGTGCGTAAACGAAATTCGATAATTTAATTTTGTAATCAATGGGCGAGGTCAGTTTTAAGCGATACAGAAATGCAGATAAAGATAACGTAGGTGCTGGGTGAGCGTCGGCGAATTCAACGACGACCGCGTGCATTGGAAGTGTGTGCCAAAAGGAGATGCACGAGCAACAGAGGGACTAGCTGCGAGGCTCCAAGGACTCCTAAAAATAAATACTACATCTCGCCCGAGCACGGAATTTTCTTGGGAATGGTCTGCGACTTTCGGCTCGCTTTCCTCTCCCTCCCCTTCGGTCCGTTAATCTCTGTAAATCGAGAGAAGAAAAAATTACGCGTTCGGACGATTCGCGTTATCACTGCAATACCTCGATAGCCCCAGGGGTGCTGGAAAATTAAAAGCGATAAAATTCTTCGTTCCCAAGAATGTCCCTCGTCGATATCAAGCATTACACCGTATATAGTATTTTATCAGCGATTGGACAATTTTTTTTTCTTATCCATAAAATGATCGACAGGTTCGTTGATGCGAGCGAGCACAGTTCGGCCGTCACGACGACTCTGAGTAGAAAGATATGTACATAGGGGAGAGCGGGGCAAAACGGGACAGCGGGTGCAAAACTCAGTTTTCCAATAATTTTTGGATGCCCCGTTTTGTCCTAACGATACATCCGGATTTTCTACACCGGTTTGCCCTGCTCTCCCCTATATTTTTTTAAACGCCTGAATTCTCATTGACGCTCAAAGCAACTTGTATAATATTGCAATTTGGGAGATTGACGAAGATCAAACGCGATAAAATTCTTTGTTCCCAAGAATGTCCTCCATCTGTATTAAACATTGCATCGTATATTGTATTTTATTACACTCAGTGCGTAAATGTCAGTATTCCACTATATATTATTTTAAACGCCTTAATTCCTCTTGACGGTCAAAGCAACTTGCATAATATGGCAATTTGGGAGATTGACGAAGATCAAACGCGATAAAATTCTTTGTTCCCAAGAATGTCCTTTATCAGTATTAAACATTGCATCGTATATTGTATTTTATTTCACTCGGTGCGTAAATGTCAGTTTTCCGCACGCTTGCCTAAAATCCCCATTTTCACACCTTGTGAAATAAAATTTGGTACGATACACGTGCGAAAAACTTTTTCTGAACTCGTATGATTGCAGCACTCGCCTTCGGCTCGCACCGCAAAGTCGCACTCGTCAGAAAAAGTTTTATCGCACTAGTATCGTAAATTACTATTATCAGTAATCGGACAATTTTTTTTATCAATAACACTATCGACAGGTCCATTGATACGAGCACAGTTCGGACGTCACGATAATTGTAAATAGAGAAACATATATATTTTTTGAGTTCCCTTAATTCCCATTAAGGGTCAAAGCAATTTGCATAATATTGCAATTTGGTCGATAAAAGAAAATCAAACGCGATAAAATTCTTTATCCCTCGTCCGTATCAAACGTTGCACTGCATTTAGTATTTTATCAGCTATCGAACAATCGTTTATTTTCTTTTTGTCAACAAAACTATCGACGGTCCGCTGATACGAGCGAGCCCAGTTCAAACGTCGCGATAACTCTCAGCACAGAAACATATACATATATATTTTTAGTTCCCCTTAATTCCCATTGAGGGTAAAAGCAATTTGCATAACATTACAATTTGTTAGATTGACGAAAATTAAACGCAATAAAATCTTTCCCAACAACGTCCCTCGTTAGTATCAAATATTGTATAATAGTATGTTACCAGCGATCGAACAATTGTTCATTTTTTTAAATAAATAAAACCATTGATACAATCGAGCACAGTTCAAACGTCGTGATAACTTTAAATAGATGAACATATACATATATTTTTTTAATTCCCTTAATTCCCATTGAGGGTAAAAGCAATTTGCATAATATTACAATTTGGCAAATTAACAAAAATCAAACGCGATAAAATTCTTCGTTCCCAACAACGTCCCTCGTTAGTATCAAACATTGTATAATAGTATTTTATCAGCGAACGAACAATTATAATTTATTTTTTTTAATCAATAATACCATTGATACAAGCGAGTACAGTTCAAACGTCACAATAACTGTAAATAGAGAAACATGCATATTTTTTGAATTCCCTTAATGCCCATTAAGGGTCAAAGCAATTTGCATAATTTTGCAATTTCATAGATCGACAAAAAAAAAGCATCTCGCATAATCCGGAGACGGTTGTGCGGGTCGCAGTGTCTCCGCGGATGCTCGATAAACGTCCTTGGCCAGAATTCCAGAATAAAAGAGACAGAAATCCGACGACAACGCAGGAAAAAAAATGCGCTCCGAGTGCGCCCGCCCAGTTTTCTCTGTGCCGGACAAGTAGAGCGCTCCACATTGCAGGGCTTTGTGCCGGAGAATAGCGAGAGAGCGAGACATAGGGAGTGCGCGAGAGCGACAGAGGGGGGGGGGGTCGGATGGGTAAAGGTTAAACCCGAACCTTGGAAGCAAGTTTTAACGATCGCGCGCCCTGATCCCTTTACCTAGGTCACATACACGCCTGCATCGCGTGCGAAACAAGACGCGGCCGCACGTGTCTCGGAACTTCGTCACTTATCTTTGGGCGACGTACGTTACACCGGGGAAGAACTCGCTGACGAGTTACCAAAATTTAATTCGGTTACAATGCAGTTTATAATCGCGAGCGTATGTTTATGGCGAGGGGCATAAATTTCGTGGACCCGACGACCCCCGGGTCCGCTATCTCGAGTCTTATCTCGGCGGAGAGGTCGAACGAACTCAGCGCACAGTGGCAAAGGCTGGCACTCAGACCGCACAGTAGAAAAGTTTTTTCGCGCTCAGACCATGCGACTTAGTAATTATTAATAACTGATACAGCAGTGACATTGAGACTCGGGGACAAAATGGAATGATTTAGAGCGCAGATAAGGGGCAAGATGGAGTAGGTAAAAAATTTGAGAAATTTAATGGAACGTTGGAGTAAAATGAGCGCAAATGGTATAATAAAAAAAATGTTTGTCGTGAGCACGGTGGAAGTTGATTTTTTTTGTGCTGCATTTTAGTAAACGTTCGATTTATCATAGAGCTCCGGATAAGTCGTGTCTGTTATCGGCTGTTCGTGGTTCAGGTTCGGTGAGACCGAAGACCAAAAACTTGTCTCCACGCTCGGGAGACCGCACAGTGGAAAAGGCTGTTGCGCTCGAACCGCGCAATTTTAAACATTAATAACGGAGACCGGAACGACATTGGGACTCGGGGACAAAATGGAGTAGCTAAAAAAATGTAGAGAAATTTATTGGAACACTGGGCTAAATGGGTCAGAATGGACTGAAATGGACTAAAATGGACTAACATGGACTGAAATGGACTAAAATGGACTAAAATGGACTAAAATGGACTGAAATGGACTGAAATGGACTGAAATGGACTGAAATGGACTGAAATGGACTGAAATGGACTAAAATGGACAGAAATGGACTGAAATGGACTAAAATGGACTATAACGGACTGAAATTGACTAAAATGGACTAAAATGGACTAAAATGGACTGAAATGGACTAAAATGGACTAAAACGGTACAATAAAATAAATGTTTATCGTGACCGCAGAGGAGGTTGATTCATTTTTTTAAAATTTAACTAGTGTCTATCACCGGCTATTCGTAGTTCGTGCTCGATGGGACGAACGACCAAAAACTTGTCCCGACGATCTTCGATCGATTAATGCAAATAATTCGGCAATGTTTCTTGGAGCTCGTACAATGTCCTACGGCGGATACGGTTGAACTTTGCTGATACAGGCATCCGTAGCGATATAAGCGACTGCTCTATCGCGCCTTGTATAGGTTGATAGACTCGAGGAGAGCGTACTTTGCACTTTCGTCGATCTAATATTGCCTCCGGTGGAATTCTACGGCCTCCTCGGCGAAACCGAACGAATCGACGGGACAAGAGTCTCGCAACAGTCGTCGCGCTTGTCCCGGTTAGATGCAATTTTTTTTTTCTTTTTATCGAACTCCTCCGTTCCATTGCTGTTTGAATATACATAATATTACTGCAGTTGTGTCCCGTCATAAAATTTCATCGTATCGAATATACAAAGAATAAATCAAATTCTCCTGCCGTTGAATTTAATTTATTATGTGAAATATTAAAACATTTTTCTTTACCGTGTATTTAAAAAAAAATTATCCAGAAGCGATCGCTTTAAAATCACTGATAAGGCGAGACAACAAATTTACCAAGTTGAAGTTTCAAATCGCGCGAATCAACAAAACTGGTTAAAAACATATGAGCTCTCCGTCTGTCCGTCGTGTTACCTTAACGCTTGGTGTTTGATGTACATGGAAATCATCGTTATCCGACACAGTACCCTGTTACGGTGTATCGATGACGCACGGGAACGGGGATTAAATTCAACTTTCACGCACATCGTCACCTTGGCGAATGCAGATAAGGCTATCAATGGCTTTACATTACGACACGCGCGAGATACACGAGAAAACGTCGGGTGAACTCATCCGAGAGATTCTCTCGCATTGATACACATTTTATCGAAACCGAGAGATTTCTCGTTATTTCTCAATGAAGATGAAAATCAGAAAATGAAAGGCCGATAAAGAAACTCTCATCTAATTAGCGACATAGTTACATTACGAGCGCCGATGATTGACAATAAAGAAAATAGGAGCAAAACGGCCCGGCTTAACATACAACTCATGTAATAAATCAATTACATCCTTAATTGTTATCTCCAAAGTTCAAGAAAAAAATAACTTGCATAAAAATAACACCCGATAAAATAACAAATACAAAACAAAAAACAAAATGAAAATAACGAAACGTTATTTTATATTTATGGATATTTGTTATCTTGTGGTTTCGACCAAGCGCTATATTTTAAATGCATTGCACGATACGGTGCGTTATTTTTTTTAGATCGTACAGTTCTACCTTACCGACCGATATTTGGGCTGAAAATAAAAAATGAGCGTCGATTATCGACAGGGAAAAAAGGAGCAAAACCGTCCAGCCAAACGTACAATTCATATAATAAATAAATTACATCCGTGATTATTATTTCAATCGTACGAGACAAAACATAGCTCATAAAAATAAGGACATGACAAGATAACATCAAAATGTAATTTTATATTTATGGGTAGTTGTAATTTTGTGATTTCGACCATATGCTATATTTTTTAATACATTAACATTGCATGGTACGGTGTCTTATTTTTTACACACTACTTTAATTTTTTCTATCTTACCGACAGATATTCTGGCTGAAAAACATAAATGAACGTCGACAGGGAAAAAGAGGGCAAAAACGTCCAGCTAAACATACAATTCATATAATAAATAAATTCTATTCGTAACTATTATTTCAAACGTACGAGAAAGAAAATGACACATAAAAAAAGGACACGACAAGATAACATCAAATTGTAATTTTATATTTATGGGTAGTTGTAATTTTGTGATTTCGACCATACTCTATATTTTTTAATACATATTATTTTATTATTTTTTACACACTATTTTTATTTTGTTCTACCTTTCCGACCGATATTCGGGCCAGAAAACAAAAAAAGCTCACACGCACGCGCGAAAACGAAATGGGATAACGGGTCATCGTTTTTGCCAGCTTGACATGGTTAATCGTAACCTAAGTCGTCAATTAATTAATCAAGCTAATAAAGCTCACTTCCGAGTACAGTTTGACGTCGCCAGCGGTCGACGGCGATGACGGCAAATTGATGCGCGTGAGGGACAACGGACAAAACCCGATCTCGCTCAACCATCGTACCACTCACGCGCAAGCTCCTCCCTCCGTCCCCCCGTAATTCGTTACCTTCGTTAATTAAATTATAACGTGTACAATCCATTCGTGTGTGTATATTATCGTTGTCGCCAATCACCCACGCTCGCCGTACGTGGCTCGTTAAATCGTCGAGCCTCTTCTGCCCGGCTCGTTACGCCGCACTATCAACCGTTCGCTTCGCCTCCCTCGCGAGAGCAACGACAACACAGCCCGGCGACTGAATTACCGACGGAGTCGCGCAAGCTCGCTCTAATCAATTGAACATTGCTCCGAAAATTCGTCGCTATTTTGCAATCACTGCGAACTCTCGTTCACCGTGTTTCTAACTTTTTTATCTTTATTTTTTATTTTTTTAGTCGGTTAACCTCGTTCGACGCTAAAGTTAAGACAGATAAAAGGCCGGCAGGGATGAAGCTTTTTGTTTCTTTTTTTTTTACTCTTTCCCGAAGAACTATAAATTCCTGTCAGGGGGAAAAAATGAACAGTTGAATAGAACTTTTTATTTTATTTTTTCCTGAATTGCTATAAATTTCTGCCCGTGGCAAAAAATAACTAAACTGTTGAATAAAACTTTTTATCTTTGTTTTATTTTTTGGGAAATTTACAAAAGTATATGCAGACTCGTAATACGGTACGGAAATGTAAAAAGCTGAAGCCTGCGCTATCCCGAACCTGACACAATTAAGACACTTGAACAACCCTCTAAACACACTACTCTAAGAAAAAACGAGCGTCATGCCCGTTATGATAAGAGCATAAATATTTACCAAAAGGTTTGCCGCTGCACAAATTCCAAACATCGTACCTCTATGCATACAACCCAGACAAAACATAAGCCGCAGATGCAAATGCGTACTGTTAGATAGAATCGTTCATTTTTTTTTCTGACTTACTATAACTTCCTGTCAGTGGCAAAAAAATATCTAAACAGTCAAATAGTTTTAAAAATCATTACTTTCGGATACGAGCAGCGGGTCGATAATTTTTTTCTTTCCATTCACGGCCCGGAGCGAAGCAGCGCGAGTCCGTGGGTCGACGCGCATAATCGAATTTTCAGTTTAATCATTCGAATGGCTCCCGGATAGCGGCAGAGTGCCTGCCAGAGAGGGAACCGGTGATGTTCCGCATTCGGACAGATAGTCGGGTTTCGTTGATTTTTCACCGAACGTATCTCTCTCTCGATCGTTCGCCTCAACCAAATTGGTACCATCCATGTAATAGCGTGTTCGCGTTCGATAAAAGCGATAGTGCAAAAAAAAAAAAAAAAAAAAAAAAACAGAAAAATGATACACTCGCCATGGTGGTATTAATCCGTGCGCGCGGAAGATATGCATCACGCTATAGCAATCGGAATGAAAACCAGACGGCTTTTATTTTCAATTCTTTTTTTTCATTCTTCCATATTTGCGTCTGATAAAAAATTTTACTCTCCCGTCACACGCTCCAAAATATACGAGCGAATAGGAAAATAAATGCGCTCGTTTTAATTCTCGCACGTATCGATTTACCGGACATTTCTATACACGTTCGCCGATCGGGGAAAAAAAATATATATATATATATATATATATATATATATACTGGGAGAGCAGGACAAAATGGGGCATCGACACATTTTTGGAAAATTGCGTTCTGTCCCATTATCCCGTTTTGAC
>JAPYZD010003844.1:0-15255 GCA_030522725.1 Ichneumoninae sp. B BG-2022a
ACACGTGCATAGATTCACCTGCTAAGGCCCTGATCGGGGTACCATCAGGCTAGCCTCGTCAAAAGCGAAGGATATCCAGTCAGGTGTCTCCTACCTGTATTTTATCCGGCCCTGATCAGGCCGACATCAGGCTCGCCTCATCTGAAGTGAGGATTATTTAGTCATGCTTTACGATCTGCACCTTATCAGGTCCTCATCAGGCTCGCCTGCTCAGGTACGCCCTGGCTGTACTTTAATAGGGCCTGATAGGGTATCAGGCAGCCTGATCCAAATTTCTGCTCGGGAAAATTTCAATTGATTATAAAAGTGACCATCCAAAACGCGGTTATTGGCATCAAGATTTGGAATTCGTATCGAGGTTAGTCGTGAAGAAGTAACGAAGTATCGGCATGTCGAAAGCCGCCTACGTCTTGCAGTGAATCTGGCAGCTCAGAACACCTTCCCGCCCGGTTGAATCAACCCCTCCGTGGTTGACTCGGGGTAGTCATGGTCAGGTTCGGCGGGATGGCGAGACAGGACAGCGACAGTCCAGGACAGAGGCGGAGAGGGAAAAAGGTGGAAAATGAGGACGCTGATGATGAGCGAGTGAGGAAACAAGTGCGAGTAACCAAGAAATCGAGGGAAGCATCGAGCGGTGTCGAGGGGAGAAAGAAGAGCGGGCGAGGGACGTTAGTTCGCCCGGCGGAAACTTAAACTTGTACGAAAACTTCTGTTCGTTGGGCTCGCGTCTCCGGAACTTGGGTAACGCCAGGGGTTTGCTGTGTGCCTCTTGGAGTTTGTGTGCCGCGATGTTCGGGCGCATAACCGGCGTTGCACCGGGACCAAGAACCGACCGGGAAAGAGAGTGGCGGTACCGAGAGCGGTATTGCGAATCGCTGTATAGTCGTTCGGGGCTTGTCCGTGAACTGTACGGCACGGGTAGATCGACGCCGCTGATCCGTATCGCCGAAACGAGGTTTGGCAACAGCATTTAGCCCTCCCCGAGACGAGTAGAAAAGAGTCTCATTAAAAGCCGAGCAAAACGGCGGGCCCCCAGGACTACGGTGAAGGGTTCACGGGGGGAGGGGGGGGGCGAACCTTGGAAACGACCCGAAAGGCGAACAGCGAATCGGGGAGGAGATGTCCAAGGAACTTGCGAAATTCGTTCAGACCCCACCGTTATCCAAGTAGACGGCGTTTTATGATGCTTCGTAAAACACAAGAAAACTTGAGAGTTTGCGTATCTTAAGCTATGAGCTACGATTAAAATTGATCGTGAAAAAGAACAACGCATACGCGAGAGCCTACTGCGACAAGTTTAACGACTCTGCGTCTTTGAAACGGGACTTCTATTATTGTTTTTTTATTTTTTCATTCGCCGTTACAAGACTGCGCGGCCCTGCACGAGTACGGAAGACGTTGCATGCACACACACGCTCCACATTCTATTTATAATCGGAGACCAACCGGCGCATTCATCGTCGTCTTTATGTATCCACTTTCCGTTACTGCAGATCAATTTCCTATCCTTATTGAGCAGCTCGCTCAAAGTTACTCGATAACTCGATGGTTACCCAAAGAAAGTTACCGATTGGAGAACATGTCGCATAGCCGACATCAAAGGGGCGTGTTTGATACGTGTAAATGCAACAGACAAGCCCTACTGAGTTCAATCACGTCATGCAATCTAAGAACACCACACTTGTTCGGAGTGTATTTGCATCTCAATTTACGTCGTGAGGAAAAAGAATACGGCTTAAGGACACGCTCCCACATGATTCCACTCTCCCCTCTGCATACAAGGCATGCGGGTGGTTTGGTCTCTAAAATGTACTCTCTTGAACAAGGAAGTGAGCCAATCCCAATGGGGATAGCAGATTTTCATCATCCTCCTTGATGCCACAGGCGAAATCTTAAACCCTCAAGAAGTTGAGGCGCGAGAGCGCAGGCATAAGTGTTTGGTCTCTAAAATGTACTCTCTTGAACAAGGAAGTGAGCCAATCACAATTGGGATAGCAGATTTCCATCATCCTCCTTGATGCCACAGGCGAAATCTTAGACCCTCAAGAAGTTGAGGCGCATGAGCGCAGCCATACGTCTTTTTTCTCTAAAATGTACTCTCTTGAACAAGGAAGTGATCGCAATTGGGATAGCAGATTTTCATCATCCTCTTTGATGCCACAGGCGAAATCTTAGACCCTCAAGAAGTCGAGGCGCATGAGCGCAGCCATACGTGTTTCGAATCTCGCGGCTCGTTCCAGCAGAAAGTAAGGGTCGGCTTCGGCCGATCGAGCTGGAGCTACAGGTTCACATTGGTACGGTAGAATCTAGCAGAGAGGCCAGATTTAATACTAGAAATGGGAGGGTGTGGCAATGTAGATGAGGGTTTAGCTTGAGAGTGCTCGAGCGTGTCCTGCGGCCAGGGGGTGCAAAACCGTTGTGTGTGCCTCCGTCGCTACTCTCCCCGCCCCCGTTCCCATACCCTGACTACGTACTTCTTGGCTCCGAGGTGTAATACACCTTCGAAGACCCGCTCAAGTGTATCGCGCTGTACGGAGAGGATACACGAGCGGGCGCCTCGACCCACCAACCCGAGCACACTCGAGACCCACGCAGACCCTCGAACTCTCTCCGTGTGTGTACATCGTTGCATGCGTACAACCAATACCATCCATTAAACGCAATAAACACGGAATCTTGCAATTCACCGCTCGACTGTACGAAGTGCCTCCCGCTGCATATAGACGCCGGTCGTTAAAGTCGCGGTGAGAACCGCAATACGGTCAGCGAAATTAGCTCGACTTCCCTCGCTTTTTTTTAGGATCCTCAAATGAACGTATTGATCTGCGCGGGAGCTCGTTTCGACCGGTGAATCAAAAGGGCACAACTCCAATGTCAACATAGGGTAGCGCGGGGCAAGATGGGGCAACGGGGCAAAACGGGGTTTTTGGGCAAAACGTAATTTTCCAATAATTTTTGGATGCCCGAATTCGCCCTATCGGATACATCAGGCTTTTCTTTTTCTGCCCAGTTTTGCCACCTTGTCCGATCCAAAAATGATTGGAAAATTCAGTTTTGCCCAAAAACCCCACTTTGCCCCGCTCTCCCCTACATTAGTTGCCTTCTTTTCGTTACCAGTCTTCGGTTTGTTTGCTTTGCGTTACGCTTTTTTTTCTTCTTTTTAATCCCGTCAGAGGAAAAGTGTTTTGGGGGAAAATCCTGACGATATCCGAGCCGCGCGTTTTTCGACTTTTTCCCATATGGCCTGGATTTACAGTTTTAACTTCTGATTCGGCCACTCCACCACTCGTTCGGCTTCTGTGTCCTCGGTGGCGTTGTAACAGTTGGAGTGGTCGTGTTCGTTCGAACCCGAGCGGATGAGGGTGCGGACGGAATCCTTGCACACACGCTTCGGTGATCACCGCGTTGCGTTAAATTGTAATGCTGTAATGCTGTAATGCTAGCTGGTAATGGTACACATGAAGTGGTGCAAAGCCGGCGGTGCTCCTCGGCGCTGCCGTAACACAGTTGCCCTCGGTACGGCGATGTGTATCGTTAGTATTTAGTGTTTAGTTAACATCGGGGATGGAGAAGCCGCCAGTGTTTGTAATTGGCACGGGGTTTAGGAGCGGCGAAAGCGATTGTGTACCTCACAGATTTTACTCGGGATCCGCCGTAGAATACTGCGGATTCTGTGTCTTTTGCTTCCTCCCTCGCTCCCGAGCTCGCTGGAGCTGCTCACACGCCCGTTCATGCTTTCCTGCTGCTACTGCCGAGTTAGCGGCAATGCGTGGCTGACAATGTTTTGTCCCCGAAAGCGGGCGCGGGACGCTCGACTGCTCGGAACATTTTCAATCCCGGTCGCTACTTCCGAAGGGGGTTGGCAAAACGACGGGCCAGATGGCATGGGTACACATCGCGGTCGTTACTACAATTAGATATTCGCCTCGGTCTGATCTCCAAATAATAACAGACACGTTTCCCGCGATGCGATCCGCGGCGTCGCGGCGCTCCTGACTCTCAGCGCGCCTTCCGTGTTTCTTCGGGATGCGCTTTTGGACGTTTGTACCTTATTTTTATTAAGGAGCAGCGCGAGACCCGGCGAGGAAGCTTTGGTTTTGAAAGTGTAAGAATTAAAAAATTATTAACTAAAAAAACATTTCATTTTTTTGGGCATATTTTTACCAAGCGAAATAGAATAGAATAGGGTTTATTCGTGTTCTGAGGCAAGCCCTTTAAAGTCACCGTGCCCAAAACATACAACGACGAATAACAAAGAGTGAAGACATATTTATATCTATACTACTCGCAACTCTACCAGAAATCATTTCTCCCCAAACAACTCCATTAGATGGTAGAGTTGTTATGTGGTGGAATTGTTAGAGCCGTCTTTTTTGGTAGTGTTATTAACCGGTAGAGTTGATTGGGGAGAGATGTTTTCTGGTAGAGTTGTGAGTGGTAGAGATGTAAATGTGCCAGAGTGAAGCGCAGCAAAATTATGCAATGAAAAAAAGTAATAAACCAAAATTAAACTATATAACAACCAAAAATTAGATAGATAGATTTGTTTATTTGGTGTTCTAGGGCCTAAGCGCCCTAAGAACACCCCGCCACAAAATACAGATCACAAGTAATGCAAAAACCAGCATAAATGAAAATTGTGAAAATAACATACGGTAATGCGAAAACAATAATAAAAAATTTTACAACAAAAATAATGAGATAATGAGCAAAAGTAATAAACTATCCAAAGTGAATGCGATATTGTCAAAAATGTTACGCGATTGATTGCTGTTTAAGAACATTCCGAAGAGGTTTGGATGAAAATGAAGGAAGAAATAGCAAAGCTTTCTCCACGATGAGACGAAAATAAAATACATTCCGGAGTGGAGGGTGAAAGTTGGAGAAAATGCAATGCAAGTCTTTACGATGTCTCGGCTCGCTTCGTTCCCGGAAGAGCATCGAAAACTGTCCGTGCTCGGTTGTCCTTTCGCGATTTTCCTTGCGGTCTCGCGAATTTCGTATTCCGGTGAGCGCGGCCTCACTTATTTGGAGATCAGAGAGGCCTCTCCTTCCCCCAAACGAGGGGGGCACGTCTTCTATGCCACCCAGACGAGAGATACCCCCTCGTTTCTTTGCTCCTTCTCTTCTCCTCCCTTGCGTTGCGCGGATACTCTTCTTACACGGGACACCCAAACTCCGTGGTATATTTCATTTTTAAACAACAAAAAAATGCTAATGCAACAGCCGACGCCGCGTTATCGACGCGGAACCTCTGTATGAAATAATAAATAATCGCGTTAAGCCGGGACACGGGCACGGCACTCTCTTGGCCTTTAAAGGTCCCTCGCTGCCATCGTCGTTCGTGCGCGCTATTTTTCACGGCCTCGAATTTCGCCGCTTTAACGCATCGCTCAGACTCGAAAAGTTTATTCTAGCTTGGGTCCAAGATTTCTTTAAGAAGCTCGCCGGCCTCACCCTCGAAATTATCAAATACAATTGGACATTTTTTGACATAGGGGAGAGCGGGGCAAAATGGGGCAGCGGGGCAAAACGGGGCAATCTGGTAAAACAACATTTTCTAATCATTTTTGGATCGAACGGCGAGGCAAAACGGCGCGGAAAATCCTGACGTATCGACGGGGCGAACGCGGGCATCCAAAAATTATTGGAAAGTTTAGTTTTACCGATTGCCCCGTTTTGCCCCGCTACCCCATTTTGCCCCGCTCTATGCTATGTAGAAAATGTTTATATTAAAAAAATATTAACATAAGCAAATTTAATAAAAATAGCAACGAATTTGTGACGAAACGGTACTACGATTGTAGGAATGTCGGACACATTTCGCCTGGAAAAATCGTCCGATTTAGAGAACTCGCCGCACGAAATTTCCCCAAAATCATGAATATTTGTATAGGTCCGAAATGACCGTAGCGAATATTGCTCATGCGAGAGAAAAGGTCGCGGACGAGGTACTGCGAGAACCCCAACAATTGATCCGAACGAATCGGCGTCAATCAATGATAAAAGAGCGTTCCAAAGGAGTCTCTCCATGCTGAAAAAAAAGAAGAAACGGGGTGCGAAAAACTTCTATCGCGTAAGCCACTCTAAGTCGGGCATCCAAATTCAATTGTAGACTTTCGAATCTCCATGGAATACCAATCGCATCGTCCTCCTCGAGTTCTCACTTTTATCGCCTCGAGGGTCACCTGCATGCCCTTTCCACCTCTTTCACTCAAATAGGCATCATATTTTTCTATTTTTATTTTCAATATTTTTTCTATTTTTTTTTCTCGCCAAACAATCGTGCAGAAAAGAGAAAAATATTCCAAGAATGTTGAAATAATATACACAGTAAAAAATCTGACATTTATTTTATTCGCAGATAAATATTTGATCGGAAAAAATGCGTCTTAAAAAGAAAAAAAATGGATGAAATTCGAAAAATTCAAAATGACATAAAATTCAAACGGTTCGACCGATTCTGTTGAAATTTTAATGGGATCGTCGGGTGATCCCATTCCATCTGTGTACACGTTTTTAGCCCGATAGCTAAAAAATTGCGAGCGCTATAGCTCGAACAGACATTTTTGAAGACATTAAAAATGGCGTACAAAAAAAACAACTGAACATTTTTTGACGAAATTTCTCGAGTTATAGCGGTTTGAATTTTGCACGTCCATATCATACACACACACACCCACACATACATACATCCAGACATTTTGTCTAAATGTGATTTTTCGACGTTTTGGAACATTCTGAACATGTTTTCATTAAAATCTCGAATTTTTTTTTTTTACCAAAAGCTTACTCTATGAGGAAGTAAAAGTTTCTACTTTTTACAAACAACTTATTGTCCACAAAAGTCCACAATTTTTTATTCGCTAATTTTCCAAACGCTCATTCTGGCTTCCAGTTATACAAAAAAAGTAGAAACTAAAATTGTCAAGAACCCGGGAAACGAGAGGCGAAGTTTGTATTTTCAAGCCTGAACAAACGAGTCTTTCACTTATTTAACAAAATTATTTTTACGAAATTATTTCTTACCGTGTAGGTTTTCCTCCATCGCCTCGAAGCATTTCTTTTTCTCGGGCCAAGAAGGTGACGTCCAAAGGACGGGGTTGCGCGAACGGTCTCTTTGGGCCGCCAGTCCTCGGCGCTCGAAGGGTCGTCGTCGTCGACGTCGTCGACGTGGTCGGGGGTTGGTTGCGGGACGGCAGGATGGCTTGCGAAAACGCTGCCCGAATAAAAATGGGGTGTTTATAAGCGAGTATCCAATGTATCACGCAATATTTACATACAGCCCGCGCCCGTTTACTATAGTGTATCCACTATATTGTGCGGTAAAGTATACCGTGCGGCGAAACCCGGGTGTGCGCCATCGCGGTCCACCCTCTCGATCTCTCGCCCGGAGGATCCGCGAAGTTCGGCGCTCGCAGAACCGGCGAGGAACTTGCTGCCCGCGTACCGATGCACGCAACGGCTGATATAATAAAAATTAAATATGATATTTCAACCCCTCTCGCGGGCCTTCTTCTTTATCCCGAAGCGCTGGAAAAGAGAGTCAGTGCTGCCTTCCGCATAAATAACAAGTTTTTTTTTTTAAGGTACCCTCGACCACGAATATACGCAGCGGCAGCCGCTACTGTATGCTTCCTCTCGGGAGCTTCTCTGCCCTTCCGGATCCTCGAGAATTCGCGAAGTTATCGCGGTTTTATGGGGTGACTCGACTGCGTGACTCCGCACGCGAGTCCGGGAATCCAGCAACAATTTTCTTACTTCGACCCCGAAAAAAATGTCGATCCAACCGTGACCTTCACGACTGCATATTTATCATCTATCGTCGATTTTCACCTTTTTGATTTTAACATTTTTATAGCTAAGAAAGTTAATTGAAATTCTATCATTATCGCCCAGAAATGGATTTTTTGTCACTCGTGCATGAATCGCGGCACTTTACATGGCAGTCTTGCGAGCCGAAAGTGTCCTATTGCATGCCAGTCGTGAACCTGTGGTGAAATAACAGTCGCGCATGCGCAGTTCGCATTCCGTTCACTTTCGTCCCTTGGGATTTTGAGTGGCGCATGCGCAATTCGCATTTCGTTCACTTTCGTCGCTTGGAAGTTTTCTTTCGACGTTTTCCAAACTGGAGACATAAGCTCACTTTTCAGTATTCGTCTCCCGCGACTGCCATTCCAAGTGCCGCAGATTCATGCACTTGTGACAAAAAGTATGATTTGGAACGAGGGTCGAATTGGCGGTTGCGACTCGTGTGATTACAGCCCTCGCTTCGCTCGGGCCGCAAACTTCACACTCGTCGCAATCGTCAACTTACGACCCTTGTTGCACAATATACTATTTAAATTTTTTTTTTTACCGCTTTTGTTATTTGTCGAAAAAAAAAAATCGGAAAATGAATAAACCCTTTCGCTCGTTTCCTTTACGATTTTGACTCCAATTTAATCAAGGGAGCCTAACGCAAGGCTCTATTCATTCCGAGGAGGGAAGGTGTACTACAACGACGAGTAGTAGACGTAGAACGATTTAACGCCAGTTTAAGGGACGCTTAAGCGCTTGTCAAGGATTAAATCAAGATTAACAGTAAGATTGTCCTCGTCCCTTGTGTCTATGCGTGTATCTAAGTGCGAGTGTGCGCACGAGAGTGCGAGAGCTGGCATGGTTCACCCTTCGGTTAGCCGGAGTGGGAACACCGAGAGATTCGACTGACTTTACCGGAGCCGGTCTTGCACGCACCACTCTTAAGTAAATTAGACCGATATACGCCGAGGCTCCGAGGAAGTAAACGCGACGTCGAGGGTGACGAGGCTCGTGCTTTCGTCCCTTCGACAAAATCTTGGCGACTCTTAATTGTATATAAATCCACGAGTGACGTCATACCGGAAGTGCGACACTTGCGGTTTGAAAATCTCATTTTTCGACCAGAAGCGACCTTATACCGGAAACACGTCACTTCCGGTTTGAAACATTTCAGTTTTCGACCGGAAGTAACGTCCGACCGGAAAAAACGTCACTTCCGGTTTGAGAATATAATTTTTCGACCGAAATCCACATCATATCGGAAATTCATCACTTCCTGTTTGAATATTTCATTTTTCGACCGGAAGTCACATCTTAGCGGAAATGCATCACTTCCGGTTTGAATATGTAATTTTTCGACCGGAAATAATGTCATTTGCTGTTTGAAAAAATAATTTTTCGACCGGAAGCCTCATTATACCCAAAATGCGTCACTACCGGATTGAAAATCTAATTTTTCAACCAGAGGTTGAAAAATACCAGAAATCATACCAGAAATGTGTCACTTCTGGTTTGAGAGTCTAATTTTTCGAAGCAGAGTCCCGCCTGGGGAGCTACTGGGAAAAAAAACTTGCCCATCGAGTAATTTTCTTGAAGAGATTCAATTCATTGAAAGCAAGGCAATACAAAATCAAAACCGGTTGCTTATTGGTGATGAGATGATTATTCCCGTTTTTTCTTCAAAAGGACTGCAGCCGCACGGCGCTGTGTGAAAACGGACTGGAGGCGAGGGTAAAGAATAAGTTAAGCGCATAGAGAATGCATCGGAGTGCATCGAGCGAGCCGAACGGAGCGAACTGTTGAGGGGCCCAAACGCGACTTTTCAACGTGTACGGTTCTCCGTCACGTTTCATCGCTGTCTCACTTCGTGCCGCTCCTTCACTCCCCGTGTCTGGCCAAACCGAACAAAACAATTTGTTCCAAAGCAAACACCGGCATCCGGCTTACTTGTGAATAAACAACACATTTATTTTTGGAGGCTAACGGCCGGCGACGCGGAAGGGGAATAGCTTTGCCGTACAACTCTTTGGTCTCGTCGCATCTCATTCTCCTCTTCCTTTTTTTACATTTTTTTTCTTTCCGTCCCTTCTTTCCTCTCAATCTCCGGCTGTTTGACAGTGGTCGAGCGCGAGAGTTCGACGACGCTCGAAAAGAGTCTCGTCCAAAAGAAGAACACGAAAAAAAAAATCATCCGTGCGAAGAGCGAAGAGGAGCAAAAAAAAAGATTGAGCGGAGAGAAAGAGCACAGCGTGACCGATCTTGGAAATAATTTTAAGTGGGCTCTAACGATGCACGTGACCCACTCCGTGAGGCGGTGCGCGACCCGGTTATTTATTATTACCGAATGTTGTCACTTGTCATACCATTTCGCCACCTTCTAATAATTAATTTTTTGTCTCGGTTCATTTTAGTCAACTTTTCTATTCGCTTCTCGCTATCTTGCGGTCTTTGCATTCTTCGGCGCTGATCAGCAATTTATTCTCATAAAATATTGATGAAAAAAAAATTGCTCCATGCGCTCCGACACGTTCGTACTGCAATCGTGTGACGTGTATCTTGTCGTCTGGGCGACCTCTCGGAAAGACGAGAACCCCTTACTCGACGTAATCGCAAGCGATAAACTCGATCTCCGGAACGAGAACCTAACCAGTGAGTCTGAAAAAAAACTGTCCTACCTTTGATTCACAAATTTTCTGGCAATCGCACTTTCCAGAAAAAGACGAAAAAAAATTCACTTGAAAAATATTTTGCCGTGTCTTCTAATCGAGCCTCTTATCATTTCATAATCTAACACACCTGCGCATTAAATTTGTCCAAACATTTTTTTTACCTCTTTTATTTATTTTTGTATTACATGCTGTCGAGTTGGAAAGTGGAAGTCGAATCACCATGTTTTCTCGCGATATCGGCCAACTCCGCCGTGAAAACATGCGCGGCATGGGGCAGTGTAAGCAAACCGAACGTCCTTCCCGAGACGATAAACAAAATAAGTTTTTTTTTTTTATATGATACACGGACGAGCCTGTGTTTATGGTTACAAGAGATGACACGCACGCATGTGTACGCTTTGACAGGGGAAGGCGAAAAAAAAACAGAAAAAAGAAAAACGATAACACAAGCGCATGCGCGATAACTGTGTACAGTGTGTGTCTATGTGTAAGCATAAACAACACGTGGAAGGTTCGGTTTGTTAGTGCCAGCTGGTGGCACGTGCGTTCCACGCCGTACTATCGATTCGCACATTCGAAAACAACTGGAGTTAGAATAAACATTAGCGTACAACGATCGATTGTTTTGTGCTTTTATTGTCGCTGATAGATGAGAAGACGGACGGTAAATTATTAATTTTCCAATATCGCTCGTATTGATCGACGGTTACTTTCCGTAAGCAAATTATTTCCACTCACTGGACAATGGCAAATCGATATCTCGGTTGCGTGATGTTTAAGGACGGAGAATATGTTCTTGGATAGACAGTCGATATTGTCTTCGAACTGTATGTAAACTGTAAATTAATATAGACTTTAAAAATAAATTGTAAATTTAATGTACTGGAACTTGAAATTTGCTTACATTATTAAATTGAACATTTATGTACTTTTTTGTCAAATTTAAATGCCAGATATTAAAATTACACATATTTTGCCTGAAATTTCAGAAACAGCTTCCAATACCATTAATTAATTTAAAAACAAAATTTGCTTACAGTGTATAACAATAACAATAATAAAAATGTAACGAATTCATTAACTAAAATAAAGGAGTCAAATGAATTGAAGATTATCGTTGTCAACGTTTGTTCGTCGGAATGATTTTTTCCGTCGAAATCTTCGGCGCTCGAGAGCAGAGATTGCCTCGGGACACGCGAAGTTTCGAAATATCTCTTATTCCGATTCGCGGATCGGGCCCTTAAAGCTCGTCGGCGCTAAGCGGTTGGGTGGTGCCGAGGTTGCGGAGTTGGAACGGGGCACGTGGGCGAATTTAACCGACACCCTTTTTGCATTATCGCGACGGGACAGAGGCCTCGACGTGCGCCGAGCAGCAACGAGATTGCCCATGGTAACTCGAGGGGTGGATCGAGACTCACCCCTTTACCCGCGCTTCCGTATACCTGCGAAAGTATGGCTCCGACCGCGACCTAATTCGACGATAAGATAACGTATTTAAGTGCACGGTGCGTCGGCCCCTCGCTTGCGATACTACCCTGTGTTTTATTGCCCCGTGAGCACAACCTCCCCTCCCCCTCCCCCCTCCTGCACCTCACTCGGGCCTCGCTCTTCGCATCCCCCATCGTCATCGCCTTCCCTCGCACCACACGCTCTCACCTCTCGTCTCCCTCCCTCGGGGGCTCACCGAGATTTATTGTAAAATTCGATAGATATTGCCAATTACAACCCCGTAGGGGGGAGCGTCAGGGGGCGAGATTCGCGCGTGGATCCGCGAGAGAAGAATCGGAAACTGAGAATTTCTCGCTCGAGGCGCAAACCTCTTCTCCCGCCTTCCGTTCGCGTCGAGAATTTTAAGCGCGGGGTTTTTATGTGTACAGGAACGAGGTGACACGTTGCATAAATCCAGGAGCAACGGGAAATATGATTGCAATCAGCGGCGCGCCTCACCCCCTCGCGGATGAGGTACATTATACGGAGATTGACAATCGGGCGTGTCGAGCCACGACGCTGTTCGCTGGAAGGCGATATGGAACTTTGTCATTGGGACAACAGAAATCGAGTTAGTTCAACATCATTTTTTAACTGTCAAAATTTTCAACAAAAAAACAATATTAAGGTAATGGAAAATTATTTTTGAACAGTCAAAATGTTAAAAGTAAATTTTAAGTTAATGGAAAATTATTTTTTAGCAGTAAAAATTTTAAAAGTAAAATTTAAGTTAATGGAAAATTAGTTTTTAACAGTCAAAATGTTAAATGTTGAATTTAAGTTATTGGAAAATTATTTTTCACCAGTGAAAATATGGAACCAAAAATGTCTAGTTCGAGTTATTTAACCACAAAAAGAAAGCTCCCTTTCTCGAAGTAAAAAAGACTTTTACGACAAAAAAAACTGATGAGTCGGGCCGGGCGCGGAATGGAGCGGGCCGCACGCTGCGCTCGAACTGGATCCGCTTGTTTATTCCTCGCCGAGCTCGCAAACACAATACTTAACGGGGTTGCCTGCGGAGCAGTGTGCGAGATACTAAAAATAAAAATAAAAAAATATCCACACGATAAATAAAACAAAACTGCAACTGCTTTGGTGCACCAACGACGAGGATGACGATGTCGATGACGACAACGACGACGGGGCGCTCGGTAGTTAAACGCTCGTTGTCCGGCCTTCGTTCCGCTGCACCACCGCACGTATACTTTGTTTGCTTGTTTTGTTTGCTCGGGAATTTTCTTTTGTGCCTCGCGCAACTTGGGCGCACAGAGAGTACACCGTGCGCGGTCGTACGTGCCGCGTGTGCGTGCACCTTCGTGCAGGTTTCTCGCGCGTACGTGTGTGTGTCCAGCTGCGCACCGCCGTGGTTCTCCGCCGGTTCTCTCGCTCGGGTTGGTCTGGCACATGCAAATGAGAGGCACAATGCACGCCCCGATAGCCTCTACCATGTAAGCCGCACATGCAGTACACTCGTACACGGCGCAACTATTCCGACCTTCTCCTCACTTCGCTCTTGCTTGCTCGCTTGTCGTCGTAGTCGGTTATCCGGTTCGTTATTTACATCGTCGGCTGTTTATTTATCGTCCCATGTTGGCGCGCAAGTAGGCGATTGCACCCGAGAGAAAACCGTCTCGAAGCCGAGATGCAATTCCGGGATTAAATTTCTATGATGCTGCGATGGAGCTGAGAATCCCTTTGAAAATGCTTTCCCGTCGCGAAGGGTTAATGTTAAATATTGAGGGAGGAAAATTAGTTAACAGGTGGAACGATTCGTGAGCAGTTAAGTTCACTGGTCAGAGCTCTAGGCAAGAAATTCCTAAAACTGGGAGATGGAACCAAAAATACTTTACTTTTAGTTTTACTTTACTTTTCTGAATACGTATGAATTTTTTCAGATTTTTTTGTTGACTTTGAATTTTTTTTTATGGGCGAAATGTGTAGAAAGACACAACATTCAAAGTGAATTTAAAAATCTGAAAAAATTCATATGTATTGAGAAAAATTAAAGAATCATCTTCATTTTAAAAAAAGTTAGATTTTTTGAACCAATTTTGTTTTTCATCAATTTGTTAATAACCTTTGGTAGGCTTGATTTTATTCAAATTTTTATACCATCGATAAGTGCTTGTAATTCCCTCTCATTTCTCTGAAACTTACCCGAAGTGAAGACTATTCGCAAGGACTACCCTAAAGTTCATTGACTAGAGCTGTGGGCAAGAAATGGCCAAAATGGGGAAACGGGTAAAAAACGTGACGATTAACGAATCCAGCGGTCCACTCTGAAGTTCATTTGACTCAATCTTTAAACTCCCCTAAAACAAGGAAACTTCGAAGGCTGACCGAATAGAATTAAAAAAACAAAACCTTCCCACATCGACCAGGTACGTCGATCGATTTCAGCCTCATAGCGTATTCTCGCTCGTCAACACGAATGAATAAATTAACCGGTTAAACCACTCTGTTCCTGGGTTATTGTTAGTACGGTTACGACATAACGGTGGAACACCGGGCTCACCGTAACGCGGATAACGCGCGAAATTAGAAACTGTCCTCGAGCCATCGTCACTCGAATAACCGTAATTCGCGAAAATTTTATTCGATTCCTGTTGGATGTGAATGCGATTAAGTTCGAGCCGGGGATGTACAGTCGCGCGGGGCGTCTCGGGGATGGAAGGGGACACTCTTTGACGAGGAACGGCGGTAACGTAGCGCCCGCTTTTATCCCTGCGCACCTGGTATACACGTAATTGGTGCTTAATTTTAGCTCGAATTGCCAAATGCCTCGCGTGCACTAATGACGTTTTCGCGTCATCTTTGGGCTCGAATATCTCGGGGTTCGACGTCGCGGCCGCGGGACTCGGCATCGACGTTAGCTCGAACGTGTACAGGTATTTATGGATATTCACAATTGCGTTTGAGAGGCGCCGGCAACGAAATCCGACTTCGCACACAATGCTCGAGAGCATTACAGCGGAAAGCTCGTTCACATTTCGTCACTCAAAATTCGCCAGTAATTGCTCTCCTCGCGTGAAATTATTGAGCCGATAATCTGACGATGTCTTATTACATCAGAGCTTCGCTTATCAATTTTGTCATCGACTTTCAGTCGGGCGAAACCCGAGCAGAAATTTGGATCAGGCTGCCTGATACCCTGTCAGGCCCTGTTAAGGTACAGCCAGGGCGTGCCTGATCAGGCGAACCTGATCAGGGCCGGATAACGTACAGGTAGGGGACACCTGACTGGATATCCTTCGCTTTTGACGAGGCTAGCCTGATGGTACCCCGATCAGGGCCTTAG
>JAPYZD010003845.1:0-14156 GCA_030522725.1 Ichneumoninae sp. B BG-2022a
CTTCCGTTTATGTACTTTTTATTTAAAAGGGCGACATATTCCGGAGTGCTTAAATATGAATAAACCGGATTATGGTAAAGAGAGAAGAGAAGTGTAGGGCGGACTAGTCTCGTGATAACCATAGGCTGTTAATGTATGTTTAGTTTGTTATATAGTCTAGAATCAAATGTTATTTTATATTTTATGTTTACTATTTTTATATCTACCATATTTCCTATACTTTATTCAGATATTTAAAGATTTTGTATGCTGAGCTCTGTATTGGACTTAATCTAAATCGATAAAAAGGGAGAAATTCGTAAAATAAATTAAATAAAAATTTACTTATAGAAGGTTTGGCGACAATTTACTTTTTCTCTGACCAATTTTGAAATTCCCTGACTTTTCCCGGTTTTCCCGCTTTTCCCTGACCGCGGCCGCCACCATGTGCAATGTATTCCAGCATCTGCGTCGTACCTTTGCCTTCGATTCAAACGGTTACCTCACCGAAGAAAAGAAACCGGGAGGGAAAAGACAAATAGGGAGATAAGACGGGAATGAGAATAAACAAACAGAGAGAAATAATTAAGAAAAAGCGAAAGGTCGAGAAGGAAGAAAAATAAACCATTGCACTCCGTATGCCCGGGATATGACTCACTCTCAGCAAACTCGGCGAAGAGGCATAAGCGGTGCACGAGAGCGCTCGGAGAAACAGGCTGGCGCGAGAGATAATCGATCTGCCTGACGGTCTTTTGTACGGTCTGTTGATGGAATACGCTGCCGTTCGTATTACAGCTGCTCCAGCCAGCATACGCGGCCGAAGTTCTGTACTTTCAATAAACCAAGGACTCTATGTCGAATTCCAACGGCGATCGAAGATTGTCAATAGAGGCGAACGGAGAATAATTGATGTAATCGATAAACCCTCCCCTATTCCCGTTACGTTCGAACTTACGCTCAGCAGTTCGCGTCAATTAATCGCGTATCCGTTCAATAAGTTTCCAGCTATAAATGGAAAGTACCGGAGACCCCTGCGGGTCCATCGTCGACTATCGAAATACCACGCTGAAACTGCCATTTATTTATTCCAAACTTAGACATTTAAACAGTTTGGACGTTTAACAAATATTACTTGACCACAAACGTCGACAATTTCTTTTCTTATTAATTTAGCAATCTCTTTTTAGTCAGAAGTACCGTTCTTGATGTAAAAAAAATGATAAAATTAACGCGAAGAAAAAAAGAATGGTGAGCCTTGACGGAGATATGTTTGTTAAATGTACGAGCCTTGTTTAACGCGAAGCCCGAGGCAACAGAAGCCGCAACACGCCGACCGGCGAGAACGTTTTCCGTTCGTCATCGCCCGGCGCTGCTGTCTGTCCCGGTCTCTGTTCCTCGTCGTCGTCTCGTAAACATTTCGACCTTAACCTTCGGTGTAACGCGTCGGTGACCGAGTGTGCGTCGACTCTCGCGACTGTGTGCGCTGGATAAAGGACAGTGAGAGACGAGGGAATCCGAGAGAACTATTTTGAGGTCTCGGGCGGAGCGATTTAAGCCAGACGCCTGGTGCGGAGTCCTCGGGAAAGCGGAGCGGTGAATGCCTCCGTCTCCGGTACGGCACGACGCTACGGTATACACACTAACTAGACCCTACTAGAGTATGCATCACTGGGTGAGCTAAAGCCCGTTTCGCCGCTCGGTCTAATCTTGACACGTTATACTCGACAACGACGACGGAGACGAGCAGTTGATCGAGTTAAACCGGAGGACAAAGACGCGCAAGTGCCGTTCCATAATCGCCTCATTGTACTTGGACACAGTCGGCCGTTTATCCACTCGTGGCGTTCGCCACGATGGAGTGACTGCCATACTGCGACGTTAGAGCCGAGACGCTGGGAGGGAGAGCGAGGAGCTCTGGAAGGAAGAAAGAAAAAAAAAAAAAAAAACAAAATATACGCGTCCCACGAGCGAGCGGCCGAGTCCTCCTGGCCCACGCGACCCACGTACGCTCGGAAATAGCAAGGCTCCACATCCCCCGCTAGTCGGCGATTCACCGAGGCAGATTCGTCCCAATGATTTTCGTCGGGATGCGATGTGGGTGGGAACAATTATGAAATAATCGCGGATAAAGGATAGGCGTCAGCTCAAACCAGAGGGAGGGAAGCAGTGGGGTCGACGATCCACGGCGAACCGGAAGTGACCGAAAAAGAATAATAAGGAAACCGAACGGGGAATAATAAAAACGAGTCTGGATTTACATCTTCCGTTCGGCTCTTCTATCTCAAACGTACGGCAAGAATGATTCTTATCTTTGGACTAATATTTACGCAATCCCGGTGCTTCTGTAAATCCACCGGCGGGGGCTCTCGGATAAACGCCGGGGGTTTATGGCTCTGTAGCTGGGAGGTTCCCGGGCTCGCGCGACTCTGTTTATCCTCGTGTCTCTCGGGCACGAGTCTCTGGGTGGACGTTGGAGAACCGAGGAATCTGATGATCCCGCAGTGACGATCTTTTTTTCAAATCCCTCGATCTAATTTCCACGTCGGGGGCGTAAATCGTGCCAGTTCGGCTGATCTATAGTTGCACGGGTGTATTTTCGGCTCAACGACGAAAATCGTACGGAATCGTGGTGTCAATCCCGGGCGAATTATTTTTCCCTCTTCTCCACTAACCACCGTTTTCGCTATCCGACTGTACGCGAAATAATGAAGAGTCTCTCAGCGCCGGGACTATAGGTCAAACGAAAATAAACAAAGGAAACCCGGAGCGATACAGGAGCGCAAAAGAGGGCAGCGATACAGTGGAGAGAAAGAATTGAGTCAGAGTGCGGAGCCCACCCACCGGCTGAACTGTATGTCCGTGAATTATCAAAATTCCTCATCGCAAGCGTATGCAACATCCGTATGCAACTGCGTCTGGGGCAGGGATATCTCGATCGCTGACGCGGACATCACGCGAGAAAGAGCGTCGACGAGCGAGCGACTGAGCGAACGCTTCCGGTGCGGCGTCATAGGATGGAAGGACACGTCCCGTGCAAACTCATTTACCATTATAATATCATAATACGGGTCATCCTGTTGTGGATTGCACCGACGAGTCACATAACTCGCGGCGGTTCTATTTTCATTATTCTCGCCGGTACCGAGTTGACGATAAAACTAATTTTGTTCTCTTTTTTTTTCCTCATCACATATTTTCCGATCCGATCGGACGATAACACAGATAAAGCATAAATGCG
This sequence comes from Ichneumoninae sp. B BG-2022a, assembly GCA_030522725.1. Lineage (NCBI taxonomy): Eukaryota > Metazoa > Arthropoda > Insecta > Hymenoptera > Ichneumonidae > Ichneumoninae sp. B BG-2022a. The sequence goes on from JAPYZD010003845.1 coordinate 3,218, forward strand.
CAGTTGGAGATATGACTGACACGTTGGATGCCGGGCAGAGAATAGGAAGAAACTGACGCGCGCATGCGCGTATCGCTAACGGCACAGGGAGATCGCATTAGTGGCGCCAATTAACGTAATTAACTGCAATTAATTAGAGGCCAAGAGGTTGCTGCACGCTGTTCCTCTTTACTGGCTCGGCCGGCGGGCACTCTGAAACAACCACCAGAAGCACACCCCAGAAGCGTAACGTGCCGCGCGACTGCTTCGAGCTCGGTGCGAACATCTTCCCGTGCGCTCGCAGCATGCACGGGCGCTGCGTCCTCTCTTCTCATTCTCAGTGCTCTCACTGTTTGACTTTGCATGCGCGGCAGGCTAATTAACCCACGGTACGGAGCCTCGCCGGTATCGACTACGAGGATTGCTTTGAATTTGAATTAAATGTACCAGTGCCTGGCAATCCTCTTTAACCCTTTACATGTCACTGGAGAACCACCTCTGACGCCCGCAGTGACGCCTCACCCACACCGCCGACACGATGAAGGGTTAAAATTGAACCGGTGATGCAAGTATATCGGTAAATTATGTTAATCTTGCCGGTTACCTACGACCGCTGAAACTGCTAATTTTTAATATGAACAGTCGTTGCCGTTTGATAATTTCTAAAATATACTGCAACACAAGTTCTTAAAAATGTTCTTTCTGGAAAGAATCCAACCCGAGTGATTATATTTTCGATGGAAATAACATTTATATTAAAAAAATGTATTGTTAATATAATCGGTATAGCGGTAAATATGTATTAGCAGTTAAGTGTCGGGAAATACGAGTGGGTAAAGAAAAAGTAATCAAGCGAATGGAAAGGTTGAGAGCGCCTGCGCTAATCCATTATGTAGCTGCCGTTCGTTCCTCCGGAGTCATCCAGAGAAAGACGGAAGGAAAATACGAATGTAGGAACTGCTACAAAGGGCAAAAGAGTGAAGCGTACAACGAGCGGGTTCAGAGAACCGAGTCCAGAACTCTCTCGCGAGGTGTATAACGAGCTGGCGTACCGGAGAGAGAGTGTGCACCAACGCAGCGTTATATAGTCGAGCGCTGAGGCTCTTCTGGCGCTGTGCGCACACCCAGAAGCATTTCGCGTCATGGTTCACGAAGTGAGAAACCTGAATAGGAAGAGGGTAGAGAAGAGGCCTCGTCTACAGTGTACGAAATACTAGAATTGTTCAACGTTGCGTAGCTGTATCGGTAGCCAGAGTCGCTGCCGGTGCTCTTCGCCACTTGTCGTCTATGCGGAAGATGTGGTACACGGGGGGGGGGGGGCGTATAACGAGCGAATGCCGGAATCGCGGAAGCGAGTCTACCAGGAAACCTGTGGGGAAACGTAACAAAAACGGAAGTGGAGTCAGAGCGGGAGACGAGGACTGGGGACCCCCCGAGTACAATTCTCCAAATACACGTTGGCATTTTCGCCGAGAACCTGACTCGTCTCGTTCCATCTTATTTTCCTTCGCTCTGTGTACAGCTCGGAGAGCTCCCGGGACCTCAACGAGAAACGCGAATATTATTTCAACCACTCGAGAGATTGAGAAAACAGACATCGACCGACATGAAGTGTATTACGAATGAAGAATATTATTAATGTAATTATTTAAAAAAGAAGTATTTGAATGTACGATTACTAGAGGTGGGAGAGAAAAGAGGAAACTTCGTACTGTGAACTCTGAATCTGCGTGTACCAAACCCTCGCCGCAAAACGAGAGAGAGAGCGAGCCTCGAAGGGGGAGAGTTAGCGCGTGGAATGCGGGGGAGAAAGAACGAGGGAGAGAAAAAGCGAGTGAGAGAACGGGAAAGGCGTATGGAGTAGGGCACGGATGGTGAACAGCTGCCCGAGCAATGGCGTGGCGCACTCTCGGGCAGTTATGGTTTTGTATGCGTGCCCCCATAACCCCCATGCCACTGGCGAGCCATCGGTCCTTCCTCCACCCTCGCCGGTCAAATAAAGAGCCGCGGTACTTGTCCCGTTTCTACCGTACGCATCGTCGTTCTACGCACGCCTAGCGGCAAAAATATACACAAGTTCACGAGAGAACGATGAAGGAGGGTAATCTGTAACGTTCGATCGAGTCGAAAATCTCTTTTCTATTATACTCGTCGGATTTATTGTGTAATAAGTGCTGGCGCGTCTGACGAACTGCGGAGAAAGATGCGAAGTCGGGGCATTGGACAGCAAAATAAATCAAAAGGGGCAAGACGGACTATCTTCACCGACAATGGAGCACAAAGGTTCGCTTCGCCCCGGTCTCATCTGCACAGTAAATGAGGAGGAGTCCTATGGACAAAGAATATTTTGTCCATAAAAAAGAATTGACTGGAACGTGTGTCGGATGTTCAGCGTCTTTTCCTGGAACGATTGGAGAATCGCAGCTACACTCTGTATCGTAGAATAACTCGAATCGATGACCGAACTATGTTGGCCCGTCGAGAAATCGCAGTCTCCGAGTATCAAAGTGTTATTGCAGACAAACAAGTTTCTCCGTCCCGTTGGATGGTTCAATGTTGAATTCGTTCCGAGAACCAATTAATACGCCCGTCGATCTTCTTTCGTGCTACGATGTGGCGGTGTGGTATCCGACTATCTCTGAGCGAGCCAACGCTGTTCTTTCGAAGCGAAAAGGGTTAAAAAAAAAGAATAAAAAAGAATTACAGACGGGGAATAGATCTTCGGAATTGTCGAAACCCCCTCCCACAGACACTTCCTTGGTGAAAGATAACTGTGAAGTTGTTGCTGTATCTATGCTTCGTTCTCCCTCATTCTTGCACGCCTAGTTTCCGCTTTCCGTGCAGTTGGCTCTATAACTGTAGCTTCATCCATTGTTTTCGAGTATTTGTATTTTCCATCTAGAGCTCGGGCGATACTCGACGATTTTCGTCGACCAGGCCAGACCGGGAAACGAGTGCGAAGACGACTCGGCGAAAACACACATTATCGAGGCTCTCGGCGCGGATAACGTTCCCGACTGTTTTCTATCACCCCGGCGATTCTCGGTCGTTTCAGTTGACTTTGAGATATCTTGTGACCCCGAGGATCACGCGGGTGCCATGGTAACTTTGCCGCGCGCCTTCCTCCGCCCCTTTCCGCTTCAGTGGCAAAGCTTCTCGTGCTGCTGACCAACAAAAACACTCTTCTTGCAGCAACGTCGATCCTTTCGAATGCGCGCTCCCGTTTTCCGACGTTTTCCCGAGTATGGCGATAAAAGTGGCGACCAAGCGAGAACAAAAAAAAAACCGAATCGGATGCGACCGCTCACACTCCAATCCGACGCTGAACTCTCCACAGCATTCCACGATGTATCTATACTGCTTATTCTCTCGTGCTGCCAGCGAAAATTCGTGATTGAAAGAAGGAGAGAAAAAAAATTGGTATCAATCATTGAACCGAACTCTCAGCCTTTTCTTTTCAAGATGGATACATAGTACTAAGTGAGGGTGATGTAAGAGCCGAGGGAGAAGAATAATGAACGAAGAGGGCGGAGACAAAAGCGGAGAGCGGAGAAAAGGGGCCGTAAAAAAGAAACGAGAGCACCGGGAGGAAGGTCGTTTGGGCGGAAAAACGAGAAAAACAAAAAATCTCGGGAAAACGTTGACGCCCTTTTAGAAGACTCTTCTATTCTACTATAAGATACATAGTACGCCGACTGTGCCCCGGAATAGTGAACCCTCCTTGCAGACCCAGAGTACCTTTTCCTGTACGCACGTAACGCTCTGCCATTTACCTTTTTTGTCTTGCTCTTTCGCTTCCCCTGGCACCGACGTAGAGCTCTATTTTTCTTGAACGAATTTTTCACGCGGTAAAGACCGGAAAGTTACTTTTATTTTTTATCGTACCGGAAATGAAAAAATAGAGTTTACGATACTAGTGAAAAAACTTTTCCTGACGAGTGTGAGTTTGCAGCACGAGCGAACGACGAGTATTGCAATCACAGGGTTAAGAAAACGTTTTCCGCACGCGTATCGTGTAAAATTTTATTTCACGAGTTGTGAAAATGGGAGTTTCACGCACGCGAAGCGTTCGCAAAACCGCCATTTTCCCACCGAGTGAAATAAAGTCTTTTTATTGTTATTTTTTCTATGACCAATGTCCACCTTGAGTCTAGAATAAAACATTCTTGGATAATTCTTAATCTCATACTGGAAAAATAAACAACGAAGACGATATCTCGAGCGAGAGTACTGGGTGAAACGAAGCCAGTGCCGCGGGGTGAGGGACGAAAGGGAGTCCGCTAGAGGCGAGAAAGAAGAACGGCTGTCCAAAAAGGTAAGAAAGCGTTCTCGGTCGTTTTTTTTCCCTTTCTTTTTTCTTTTTAATCGCAAGCGGGTAACATTGTTGTAACACGAGAAGATACCATGCCGCACACTTGACGACAAAGAACGAAGACCAAGAGGAGACTGTGCGACCGGCTGGAATAAAATCACTTTCGCGGCACATGATCGAACCGCGATAAAGCAAAGTACAGTCAGTCTCTAAAAGTTACATCGCCTGTGGACTGAATTAAAGTAAAAACAAAATATAAGAAACATTTTCATCTACTCAAAAAATTTTCTAGGCCGACATTCAGTAGTCATCGTGTATCAGTCGAAAATAAGCAAGTAATTCTCACACGAGAATTCGTCGAAACGTTTTCGTATTCTTACCGGGAAAGGGAGTACCGAAGGGCTCAAGGAACGAACTCAACGATGCAAAAATTTCGTAACGCGGCGATAGAGAGATGCTCGAAGAGTGTTATACGAGAGAGAGCCGGTATATAAGTTCCAGAGGGAAGTGTGCGGGCGCGTGGTGTGTCGTGTGGGGGAGAAGTCGAAGACACACGGCGAAAGAAAAATAAGAATAATCAGAAAGGGATAAGGAGTGGCAGAAGAGAATAAAAGAGGAGGCGATATCGCGTTTCGTTGAGGGCGAAAGGAGGATCGCGCGAGAGAGGGAGCGTGGTAGCAGCAGCGGCAGTACAGTATATACTAGCAGTCGACTCCCGGGGCCGGAGATCTTCTTCTTGTCCCCACGTTAATTTCAGACGATCCAGTACCTTATAACATTGGGCGGGCGCGCGCGCGCGACCGAGCGCTGCGTTACAACCGACGAGGACTAAGCAGAGTTCGGTCGGGAAAGAGAGAGGACAAGATAAAATAAACGGGACGAAGAATCGAAACGAGGAGGAACGAAGAGAGACGAGAGAATCGAGCGCGCGCGCCTGCCGGGGCCTTGGGTGCGGAGAAGAGAAGAGACGACGCCCGCAACCTCCGTCCGCGTGTCCGCCACAGAGGAGAACCAGTTCTCGCGTTAAATGGACGGTTCTCACGCATCGAAGAACGCCTCGAACTCTCCTACGATAATTACACGGACGAAAGGAGAATACGAGAAGTCGCTCGAGTGCTATGAGCACCACTGGACAACACGAAAGTTTTTTTTTTCTTTCTTTCTTTTCAGTCCCCGTTGCGGCAACTGCTGCTGCTGCCGCTGACTCGATGTGGTATAATGTACATGACCGCACACTCACACGCACACTCGCCCGCAAGGGTACCAACCCGGGGAACTAATAATGAATTTACTTTCTATTCGATTGGATATATATATATATATATATATTTTCTTTCCTCTTGCGAGTGACTCTTCAGATGTTCAAAGATGCGAACTATTTAAGATCCCACGACGAGAAAAAACATGGAAACTGAGTTAGACAGGTCAATCAAGAGATTAAAAAAAAATTATGCGTAGCGAGCTTCTCTGTAACACTGAGATAAAAGATTGACTGTCATCGATGTGGAATGCCCGATTGTAATTACTCACGGCGTGCATGAATAGTAAGTCTTAATTCGAGAGACAAAAATGTTGACTCAACGATACTACCGGGAAATTTATTTATCGTGTATCATTAATTGCTCGAGCAACGTTACGATAATTGTCTGTGACAAATTCGCGGAACGAGCTCGGAAGTGGAAACCGCTGTGTACATTGTCGCGAGATGTTTGAAACGTGATACAAAGAATGGAGATTGGACAGAACGATACGATTCCCTCTCGCGAGAATGTTTCTCGATTCCTTCTCCACCCTGCAGCAGTGGGCATACAGTGCAAAGAAATATCGACCGCGAAGCCACCGCAAATAACGAGAGGCCCGGCGAACACACAGATCGAACGCTCCGTCACTTCCGGTCGTATTTTTTTATTTTTTAAATTTACTACTCCCGAATCCGTTAGGTTTTCTGAAGTGCGAACGCTCGGGCATTCGCTCTTTCCTGCTTCGACAAAACATGTCGGTGACATCGCTGCAAACGAGTTTTCAAAGTCTCGAACGATCGTACTTCTCTACCGCAATATCAATCGAACGGTTCGTGGCTCGCGAATACCTGTAGCTATACCGCAACGAACTCCAGCCTGTACTCGACAGCCGCGGATAATTATCGTGGAATTATTTATGGAGCGTAAAAAAACAAAGTACGGAGTCACGCATTTTTTTATCTGTATGTCACAAACTATTAGGCTCGAGCAAAGTTTGTTCGGCAAAAAATGTCGAATACAGAATACACGCGAAAATTCCGACCGAAAGAAGTGAGGCAACGAAGATGGAGTCACGAACCTCGAGAGAGAGCAGCGAGCGAGCGTACACCTACCTACCTACCTACGTCTCTCCCTCTCTCTCTCTCTCTCTCTCTCTTTCTCTCTCGCACCCTCGAATAGGAACCGGAACTCCCGAGAACCGTGCGCAGAATCGGCTATTCGACTGCACGAGTCCGGTCTTGCATACGAATCGAACAACTGCGCGACCAAGTCCCGAGTACTCGTACGCCTCTGCCTGAAATCAAAGAGCTCGTCATTCCGAGGTTATCACCGAGCCATTGATTTCCACCTTACAGCTAAATATAAAGCTCGATACGAAAGGACATTGCGGAGTTTACCGGAGAGTCATTGCGATTATGCGATACTTCGAGGTCTCGTAATCGACAAGCTTGTATCGTTGCCGAAAGAATCATCCTTGTTTATGAGACAGTACGGTTTCGTCTCGAACTATCTCGCAGCTGAGAGTACACACGCTATATACGATTATTATACGACATTCCTACCGAGAATTATTGTATATAATAATTTCTGATTAAACAGTGTATAACAAATAATCTCCGAAGCTAATTACATCTCCGAGGGAGATGTAATAGCAGGGCGATAATAAAAATTCTATTATAAACATAGATGAAAGGTAACGAAACGCGACGTGACGATCTTGACCGGGACTAAGACCGTAAAAAAACCGGTTGTAAGAAGCTCGTTCGGCAATAATTTTCAACTGAATGAAGTCCGAGGTCCTCGAATAGAGTTACTAATCGAAGCATCGTGTGCCATTAAAGTGTTCACGATTTTTGCTCGCGAGGATTTATAACAATCGGATAAAATAACGTAACGTTTCGAGGTTATGGCGTTTACCGGACGAAAGCCCCGTGCAATCCGGTAGACACGCCTATTCTCACGAGCCCAGGATAATTGCCGGAGGGATTTCGCCCGGGGAATGACGCGACGCCGAAGTTAATACATCTTTTTCGGACCCAAATAAACCTATGTACAACAGGTTACAGCAAGATTGTCACGAGACGCTTGTGAAGACCGAATATAGCAAGCATTTTTCGTACATATTCGTGACGCATCCACGTGCAACGAACGAGAAAAATTTCGCACGAACCGGCGTCTGGAGCTGACACGCCATTCGCATGATTCCCCGTTACGATTAAAGTACTACAATTCTGGAGCGAATTATCGACTGGTCATCGAGAAAAATTGATCCGACGTAAGTATAAGTTTCGTACTGACCTTCGGAGACAGGATGTACCCAGGAAAACCGTGGAAAACACTGACGAATAAACACTTTTTAGCAACACGGGGATCACTTGCACTGGACTGCCGGGTACTACGCGTTTGGTGCGCAAACTCATCGTTGGCTTCGCGTCCGACGCGCCGATGTCGCCATCTTGCGACCGATACTCGATATAATGTAGCTTCTCGACGCCACGAGCAACGCGGCGATTTTGAGGGTGTTTATATGAAAAGCGTTAAACGTCAGGCTTCATTCACTGACAGGTCACTCATACAATCGGAAAATTTCCCAGTGTGAAGACACACTGGGCAATTCTAAGACAACAAAAAAACCGTTCACGGGGTTCGAGTTACGTAGCTTGAGAAAAATAGTACATTACTCCACGAGGGCGAAAAACATTTTTCTAACGAGTGCTGTAATCACACGAGTTAGAAAAAGTGTTTCGCACGAGGGATGTACGAAATTTTTCATCAAAAGGTGCGAAAAGGGCGGTTTTATTCACGCGAAGCGGGTGGAAAAATCGCCATTTCCGCACCGAGTAATGAAAATATATATTTGAAATCCATTCCGAGAACGAAACAGCGTTTTACGATCAGTTATGATAACTTTGCGTGACAAACGATTTGAAATGGTACAAAGTTTTGGCTTATCGAGAACAGGGATAATTTGCATGCGCGTTCTGTCAGTCCGATACAAAATTCCTTGTGCGTCAATTCCCTACGAGTTTACGAAACAAAGGAGCACCAAAGAGAGAAAGGTCGGTCAACTTACCAAAAGCTTCTTGCCGCGAAGTTCAATGATGCTCTGATTGAACGGTAGTCCACCGTCCCTTCATAAATTGATTCTACACATGCTTGCCTCTACCAATGTGGAGGTTTCTCGAACCGAGGTTCCACCAATCAACGGAAGGTATATAGAAACGGATTATAGAGAAACGGTAGACTGGTCGATGGAACTATCCAACTGGTACGAATCCAGTGGCAGCACCGTCCGGTCGTTGCCTTCCCCCACCTGACTCTTCCGAGCCAATGACATGGCTCGTATCACAAGCTTGTAACCGTTACCCGTCGTGCATTATTTCGAAGTGTTATCCGTCGTGTTATGGTCGTTCTGCGAAGTTCCACACGAAAATATCAATCAGTCCGGATAAAAAATGAATTACCAAGAGCAGTATAAAAGAAGACCGGCCGGGTTTTATGATACTAACGACGGTCGGATGATACGTGCAGGGCGACAAGAAGAACGCAGACGCGACGACCGTGCACAAAATTTTGCCCTACATCGAGATGTTCCTCGAGATGCCGAAGGTATGTATTCCCGCAGCGCGGGATGACGCTCCTCCATCTTGCGTCTTTGCCCAATATTTCAAATATTCCGCTACCAAATCGTGAGCGTCATAAGATAATAGAGAATATGAATGCTTTTCTCTGTGTAACACAATCGAACTTTTTTGTATTCGCAGAAGGTCGAACCACCCGGCGCTCCGATGTAAGAGCGCGGCTCCGTAGGTGGAAAGAAGAGCGTGCATTAAAAAAGAAAATCGAGCAACAGAAAAAGAAACCTGTCTTCAAAGTCGGAATGGTTCATCACAAGTTCTACTCACCTCCGATTAGTGACAGATGCAAGTCGAAAACCCAACCGTGCCATCCCAAGGGAGGACAGAAAGCGAAGAGTCAGGCAACTCCACAAAAAAGAATAACTAGGGCGACTCAGAAGCGGTTGGAAGCAAGAAATCTTGCAAAAGCCTTGTCACCCGGTGTGGCATCTGGTTCTAAAGTATCTCCGATGCCGAAAAGATGCCAAAGAAAAAGTCCCCTACCAGCTAATGATACCAAGACACAGTCATTTGCTCCGCCAAACCACACATTTACAGCTCCGACGGGAATTACAGAGATACCGATGTTTGGTAAGATAGCAGTACCTTTAGACATCAGCGCGTTCAAACTTGATCTTGAAACAGCTGTTAACAAAACGCCAGAAAATGCTTTGGACAACACTGGACAGCTACCAGTAATGAAAGGCCGATTGGAGCGTCGCATGGCTGTGGACGAGCCTTTGAGTCCACCATCATTGGAAGAGAAATCCAATTGCAATTCGTCGACCGATTTCTGTCTACGTTTATCTGTGCACGATGAAAGTACCGAGGAAACACCTGCCAAGGACAATCCACCATTGGCTGAAGATATCAAGACGGAGATCACGACACCACCTCGTTCAGGTTCTCCAGTTCCTGCATCGTTTTCGCCATATATCGTAACGAGTCGTGGAAAGGACAGCGCACGCAAAGAACATAAAGAAAAAATGGGAATTCGACGCTCATCGGTGAACGAAATTCCAACGAAGGACACGGTTATGCAGAGCTTGAATATCTCAGTGGAGGAGGAAGAACAGACCGCATACTACTTTAAGCATCTATTGCTTCGTGAAACTGACAGACTTAATGATCTTTGCGTCAAGTGGGATATTTTGAGAACCGATCCAACTTTGAGTGAGGATGCCGCGTCCCAAATCGTTGCCGCCATAGGACAAACGCGGCTTCTCATACGTAAGAAATTCGAGAGATTTCGAAGCCTCATACACGACTGTGAGACTGGCAAGGGTCAAATGCTCGTTAGATGCAAAGATCTCGGAGGTTTCTGGGACTTGATAGACAGAGAAATAAAGGACTGCGATTCGCGATTTTTGAAGCTCCAGTTTCTTGAAGCAAACAATTGGATAGAGGAAGAAGCTGTTGTGACGAAAACAACAAAGAAAAAGGCAGCTCCGGTAAAGACAAAGGCAAAGATAAATGCAAAGAGCTCGGCGCGCTCGTGGATCTTGGCCGCTCGTAAGAAGAAGATCGCACAGGACGCTAGGCTCGACGGTGATGTAATCGGTAGTCCGGGATTCGTCGAAGAGGCACCATCGACGAGCAGAATGCGTGAGACTCCAAAAGAACCGGAACGGAAGCGGCGAACTTCAACGCCGAAGACTCCGACGTCATTGTTGAAAACAGTTCACTTATCACAAGCATTGAAAAACGTTCGGAGTCCGTTGGCGGTTATGAAAGTCACCAAAATGTTCAAAACGCCCGAGGTAACCATGGACGACACGATATCGTACGTA